>JAWWMW010000700.1:82739-98458 GCA_035048345.1 Echeveria elegans
CTGAAATGAAAAATTGGTTCTGGGAACAAAATTCCATAAACAAATGAAAGTCAGAGACAAAATTATCTACCAGTAACTGCTTTGATGGACACTCATTATGTTCACATATGAGTTATGACTGTCACACTTGATTACTTGAAATAAAAGTTTTGAGCACCAACCTCGATATATAGAAAGTGTTCCGCCTTCTCAATAAGAGAGCAATACGCATTGTGAATACTATCCTCCACTTGACTAGTGCCAGCTGACCATTGACACACACTCCTAAATACCTGTATAAAAAGGCATGCATATGAATATCCGAACATATAAGGATCATCTCAACAAAATATACCCCCACAGTTATACAGATACAAAATAAGCAAACTAACAAAACATAAATGGACCCTGAATTTGAAATCTTAATACAGAATAAAATGGTTGCCAATATAGGAGTAAAGCGATCAACAAAGCACAAGAGCCAACAGATTACCTGACACCGGCATGACGTACGGGGACCCACTTGTCCATTCTCGTCAATAGAAGGGGCTTGATTTCCCCCCTCTTGGGTTTCCCACCATTCTTCATCTGACATTTTGGTAACAGGTTCATCTACAACACCGGATGATACTTTCGTTTGAAGATCTAAAATATCATGGTCATCAACAAATCTCTTCAGCTGCATGTCCGGAAGTAATGATTCTGTTTTGGACTTTAAGAAAGGCAAAGAATAACTTCCACTTTTTCTTCTTGGCTGACTAAAGTGATCTGAAGTTGGATCCAGACCTTTAGATCTTGAATTGTCCAGGGGAACCCCCATTCCGTCAGGTTCTTGTGGCAAAAGAAGGGGAATGTCCTGGGAGGATGAGCGAGGGGAAAAGGAGTCCAGTCTTTTTATCTCCTTAGGACCATTCTGGACCTTATTTTCATCATCGATTTCTCTACTCCCTAAATAGTGTGGAATAACCATGTGCTGTTGAGGCATCAGTAGAGGTATTGTTTGTTCATTTGGAGCTTTATTTCTCTGATCAAATGCACAAAATTATATTAGTATGAATTTCAGTATAAAAAAAGTGGTCAGCAGCATACAGTAGCAAAAAATTACCTTTGCATAGTTCCACCGCTGAACAAAATGTCTGGCGGCATCTCGACAGGGTGGACCCCAGAGAGCACAGTGAACATCATGCCATGGCATTCGGGGATATTTCATACGATCAAGTTCATCCTTCATTGTATCTTCCCAGGAGTTAGGTTCAGATTCCCTAAGAGTTATCAATAAGCAACACCAGTACACAAAATATCGTTAAACGGTTGTCAATGCAAACACTAGACCACCATAATGTAAATCCACAAATATGCTACACTATACAAGCAACAAACAACTTCAGAAAGAAAGCAGTTGCTGCGAGTATGGACCAAATTCACTACTACATAATACTCTCCTACGCAACAGAAATATAAATGCATTGATAGCTAATTGGTATTCCTACAAAAACCAGAAGATGATAGTCTTCATCCTTACGCAAAGTATATACAACCAGCGGCACTTGATTAGTAAATTAACTTAAAAGAATGTAGAATAAGGATGTATGTAAAGCTACATGATTATATATTTTTAACAAATACTACCTTGGGTTATAATAGTCCTTCCCAGGCCATATCAGTGGAGGGCAATCACCAATCCCATGATCTAAATTGTCATAGCGACCAAAACACAAATCGAGACCACCAATATAGCATATCTGATTATCAACTATGACAAGCTTTTCGTGATGAGACCTGTAGACAAGAAGCATATTGAATACGAAGAAATTGATTTTCGCAATATACAGGACCCAGTCTGAAAGGGGTCTCCCAAGCAAAGCACCTACCAAAGATAAACACCACTAGAGAAATGATCAGGATAACGTAGTACTTTCACATTCTCATGAATGCCAAGAAGCTTCCTCTTGCTATACACACTGTTGATTTTCAAAGCCAAAGCTACTTCCTTGTAGAGAAGAATATAAATCTACATGAAAGCATAATAAGAACCCATGTCAGAAAAGTAAAAAAAGGTCTTGCATGTGCATTGCAAATTACTAGCAATCCACTGGGTGTTTCCATATATATGGCCCTGGGTGCAACTTTCAAGAGTTTGCAGCAAGATCAGAAAGCTTCATTCTGGTGACCGTCTGACCGATGAGGACTAATTAATAGTTTATCAGACATTAAGAAATATAATTACAATTAAAAATTATCAAATGACATAAATACCTGTATGCCTTGCTTTGCTTTCGCTTCCAACAAGTCATCAAGTCTAGATGACGTGTGATCATGAAACGGACGACGTAGATACAACTCTGGGCACACCCACCAGCCACATATAAATATCTGCATAAAGCTTTGAAAGATCTAATACACGCAATAGAAAGGGAATCCAAAACACCGGTAAATAGAATAAGGATTAAGGAACTCTATAACTTGAACTGAGAGATAAAAGATTACAAACCTCAGATTTTGCTTGCTCAATAGATGTAGCAATGGCATCAAATGCAGCTTGACCATCAACAAACCACTGAGCCATAGTGCCATCATCTGTTAGTCCTCTTGGCGGTGCAAAAGACCCAAACCGATGAGGATGACACCAGCCCTCTGGAGGTTTAAGTCCTGCATCATTAATTGCTACGACCCAACCCTTTACTTTTGAATTACTGCTACTTCTCAACCTTATGTTCCTATTTCCACAAACTACCTGTAAAAGATATGTCCTCATATTTCAGGAATGAAGTAATTTCAAAAGTATCACAATGACAAGGAAAGGTTTTAAAAATGGCAGAATCAAAAATATCATTACAGCTGTATTCCAACTATTTACGTATATCCAAATGCTAGTTAGAATACATGTGTTTACCTTGAATGCATGCCGTAAAGGGTTTCTTTCCTTTACTTCTGCTGCTAGTGAAACTTGGCCTTCACCATCCTCGTCCGAGGCTGGTAATATGTCAAATACAATTATATCTAATGGAATGGTATCAAACGGATCCTCCAAAAGGGCCAGGAATCCAGGTTTGAGAACAGCCCACACCTGCATATTAATAATAAAAAATTGATATTTAATGAAGAACTATCCAGGCCTCAATGTTACGAATCATTAACCTTCGTTTGGATCAGGAAAATTTTAATAATAGGAAAATTCAAACAAATTTTAGGGAAAATGATTTTCCAATGGAAAATTTGGTGGATAACTTACATGATTTTTTTTTATGTTTTCATTTTCTCTCGAGTAACCAAACACCCATATTTACTTTCCCTCAAATTTTCTTTCCATCCACCAAATTTTCAGTAAACCAAATGGAGCATGCCAGAATGAGGGAAATCTGAATATGAAAATGATATACAAACTAATATGCTCTATAAAGATATTGACAGAGAAGGGGGAAATGATCAATGTGAGTCATGTCAATTTTGTTATTACTGGGCTTGAGTAGTCTGTTGTATCTAACTAGCCACTCGATCCTCAAATTCTGCTGTGAGGTTTTATGCATTAGAGGTTTTTGTGGTTGAATTTTGAACTATGTCAGATCCAGTGAGCTAAACATAGATGTGACTAGAACTTCAATACGCGTCTGAAACATTACATCTGGTATTTATATGTACAAACCTTTTGCCAGTTATCAGTACAGCATGGGAAGCAACAGCCACGACAGCAATTTCTGGCATCACTGTTTTTAAGGGTCAGCGGAAGATGCTTAACCATTACATAGCCCTCTTTTAGTTTCGGACCATATTCTGGGGCAAATGATAACTTGGATACCTCAAGAAACTTGCAAACCTGAAAGAAAGAAAAAATCGCTCTTAATTAATAATCAGTAATAATGTAAGTGACCTATACACAGCATGAAAGGACCACTACTGCTGGTTTGTTTATTTCAATTTGAAGTATCACTGGCATCCTAAACCTATACGATACCTCTTGACAATTCACAATGTCCATGTTTCCTAAGAAGTGGCTGAGATACCCTTGCATAGCAACCTTGGCTCTATCTGATATTGAGTTCTGCCTCCCCAAAGCTGGACGAATAATTGGAAAAGCAGCACTGGATGGGACATCTCTGAACAAAAAATCCACCTGTAAGAACTTTAATAAATAAGGCAGAAGAAGGTGTACTCAAAACCCATCCATCTCATATTCAAAACATAGATTTGCCCTCACCTGTTTTTAGCACCCTCATCATGTTGGATAAGATAACTTTCCTCATCATGCTCATCATCATCTTGGATAACGGAAGTATTTTGATCTCCTATTCCTAGATTTTGAAGCCATTCTTTAACCTTTAATTGATAGAATTATCCAGTGAGAAATAAATAATCAAATTCAACTCTGACAACAGCAAAATGTTTAGAGTCACACCTGGTCTTGCTTCTCATGAATTTCCTCAATGAACGCACGCTTCTTCAAAACAAAATGTAGAAACATCACTTGTGCAGCTTTCTTCTCTAAACACCACTTAAACTATAAAAAGAAGCAACAACGATAAAAAAAATTCCACCACTGGAAAGCAACAATCTCCACCAAAATAAATGCCAGAATATCCCAATTGATCTATCCAACAAGTGATACTAAAAATCAATCTCGCAGCAAACATCAAGTACGGTTGATCTTGATCATATCATACCTCTAATAGGTTACTGACAAAACAACAAACAACAACCAAAGTCTACAAGAGTGCAATAAAATATCGAGGAATAAAATCAAGAGTCACCTGTTTGTACTGAAACTCAATAGTATAACTCAAAAGCATAGGGCTAATATCAGCGGCATCAGGTCGCGAAACTTCAACGATCGTAGCCTGAGGCAACTCATCAAATATCCGAGTAGTTTCAGGAATCTGACGCAGTGTGAAAATCGAAGATGACGACGTAGCCGGCCCCGGTTGCATTTGGAAATATCTACCGTTTCCAGACATAAATTGCTCCGTCGAAATTTTCTGATATATCGAAATTCGAATCTACCACCACCACCACCACTTCGGAGAAGCCAAATGATACGATTGGAAGGATTAAACTGAGGGAAGGGAGAGAGAGAGAAAAAGTGGATGTCACAAGAAGTTTCGTTTGAGAAGGAAGAGGAAAATTACAACGAAGAGAGAAACGTCAAAGGACGACGAGAGGGAGGAGGAACACGCCATTGGTGGGATTGTTGCGAGTACGAGCAACGCTAATGTGTTGCAAAACGGCAGCGTTTTGAGGTTATATGTTCCTTGGTGGCTTGGTGCATGTGAATTACTTTTCATATAAATACTAGTGGTTTTCAGTCGTTCCGATTGAAATGCGGGTACAGATATTTGTGTTCTGAGTCTGTGAGGTCTGTGTAAATTTAAACTTAAAAAATTAAAGATATGGGCACAATCAAAAACATCTATTTGACTATACGGTCAGATCCTATTATGAATTTTTAATGTTTAATTTTAAAATTTAAAATAAGTTTGGAATGTTTATTTTTAAAATTTTTAAATTTTTAAATGGGTATTTTTTGTATTTTGTCTTATTACTATTTTGTCTTATTCTTGTTTTGTCTTATTACATATTTGATTCAGCTACGAAAATACATGATTTAGCAACAAAAAAAATTTTGTTGCTATATGTGGGTTGTGGACACTATCCTATTATTAGTGTAGATATTTTTTGATATGAGGGTATTCGTTCGCTCATTGAACATATATTATATATAATCTATTTAATAATAGAATACGATGAAGGAGATGTCCTCCCTCATGCACATTTTGAAATACCCTTTTTGTCTTTCTTTTTTAATTGCTCTTAATAAAATAAACACAGTCCATACGGATTCGTCTAAATTTACACATACCACACGGGCGCTGTCCGACCATTAAAAATAAAATTTGACCGGTTTGATTGTGCATTCAGACGACGCATTCCCGTCGGGACAACGGATGGTACGCTAGTATATTAAAATATATTTCAAATACTCTATTTAAATTCATTGGTAGATATATATCTTTCACAACTTGAAGCACGAAACGCATCAGACGCCTCTACCAATGAACAACAACTCCACTCCGCTAGCATCACACACTTGAGCGTGGGAAGAATAGCACTTTCGCGCCGAATCGGGAGAAAGCCACAACTTCTACGCTAATTAATATAAATAATATGGTGGAGATCAAAGAAACTCTAGACCTGAACTCTTATCCTACAGAACACCTTCCTGTTGGTTGAATTACTTTTAATATTTTGTATTGTTCAAATTTTGTGACTTTGATTTCTGTGGCTTGAGGCTGTATGCAGTAGTTGACAATGGTATAATTTACTAGAAGCATCAATGAAACGACTAATGTTCTATAGTTCCAAACACGTGTCACACCAAATGCTCGTGTTCGTGATAAACGAAAGCGACCTGTGCAGATGCGTTTAATCTGCAAAAGTTGAATAACACGAGTGCTTGAAACTGGTCGATAAACATTTGTTTCGCAACAGGGGTGGAAAACAAATTATCAAGTGTAGGAACTTGAAGCAATAGCCTAACTTACAATTTTAGGTTATCTACCCTAAATCGCAACTAATAAAACTCAAACAAATCCGAAGAAATTAGAAACGATGGACACCTGATTTTTTTTATAATGTGGTTTTATATGTTGCTTTATGTTGAGAAGTACTTGAATCATTATCATTGTCCCGCATTACCTAAATGTAAAGAGAATATTATGATATAAAGGCTCTCACCGTCACAACTTATAAACCTTATCTTTTGAATTGAAACTAGCATTTCACGCTTTAATCCACGTTTAGATCCGGAAAACGACCCGATCTAATTGACCCGAACCAGTTCAATCGACCCGGGGTCGTAGTCAATATCCCCGACCTAACACGTCTTCGGGTTGGCGTATAACACAATCTTCTGAATTTCTTTTTTGATTTATTTTTATTTTCTGGTCAGAATTCGGATCCTTGTTGACGACGATTCGGAGCATCGGATCGGTAGCGAAGCGATGGACGTCTCATTCATCGACAGCGTAGCGTTTTCAGCAGCCAAGCAGTTGTTCGGCGTCGATCGCTCTGAAAAGCTTCTTACGCGTAGGTACGATTTCATTCCTAATGTCCTATCGCTCGTTGAAACGACGACGGATCGGGTTTCTGGATCCGGAGCTTTGCAGATCTCTGCTTTGATTTACGACGCCGTAGCTCCGCCGCCGGTGAAGCCTAGGTCGAATAGAACAGCAGCTACGCGGTTGATGACGAGGAAGAAGAGGAGGTTGAGGAGGCAGTCGGCGGGCGGCGGTGGAGAGGATGGTGGATTATTTGGAGGTGATGATGATGGTGGCGGCGGTTACTTTGGTGGTGATGGTGGAGGAGCGGGTGGAGGATGGAATTTTGGTGGATATGGAGGGCATAGTTGGGATGAGTCATCCAATTCTTCTGCATCTGATCCAGCTTCGGATTTTGTGTATGAGGTTATCTGTTGGATCGCTTTGTCCAATTGCGTGCATTTCGCGTTCAAGAAAGTTGCGAGAGGGATTGGGGAGATGATCGGGCAGCATGGGAGGGAGAAGGTCCAATGGAGGTTAGGATCTCTTTGCTGACAAGGTAACAGCTTTGCTTCAAAATTAGCTGTTCCTTGTGTGGTGTTCATGGTGTTCGAACTCTTTGTGGCGTGAAGTGTGATCATCTTGAGTTTACATATTGTACACAGTTGTTTTTTATTTCATGTTAGCCATTGTTTAAAATTATAGTCTGAAATTTGACAATAAAAGATGATCTCTTTGATTCATCATTCTTATAAATAAAAGTTCTCGCTAACTCATTTGGGTTTATGGTGAGGCTATGAGTGAATCCCAGGTTTTACGACTTGATGATAGTGTAGTAGTGCGTTGATAAAGAAGAGATTTTTTTTCTGAGGACTGGGATGGAAATATTTACTATCTTCTGTAAATGCTGAGGATTGGTTCAACTTCTACTAGTGTCATGTTGACCTGAACCAATTTTTCCTTATGGCAAGGAGTGTCATCTCTTCTTTTTTTTGGACATATACGTCACATTGCTTATTTGCACCTTAGTTGGATGCTCCAAAAATTAGTTTTTTAAAGGAAAAATGCGAAGCAATTTCAGTAGTTAGTCAAATATGTATAATATTACTTTCCAAGATACCTTGGAGTGTTCCTATCTGTCAGGCTGACAGTCTTTCCTGCTCCTGGTCAGTGGTGATTGGGTGGCTGGCATGTTTCTTGCTGCAATAATGCTGAATGAATGCTCTTTGCTTGGCTCTACTTCTGGGTTCTAGCATATTTGAATCCTGATTCCCACCATCATTGGTGGTGTTTTGAAGTGGTGCAGTTTCTCTCATTTGAAATGATCGCAATCAAGGAATCATGGCAGTTGTTCCGCCAAAAGTTAAAAATATTTATTACACTACATAATCAGAATCAATCTTTTACTTTAACTTCCATTAGAAAGAGTGGTCTTTCGAAAAAATAAATGGGGTGGTACCGTGGTAGCTCATTCATTGAAAAGTCAGTCAGGGTTTGATTTTGTTTCACAATGTTTAAAGGTCGCTATGCATATGCTAGGTTTGAACTTTCTAAGAATAAGGCTTGAACATCAAATGTCTGCAACTGCTCTCTTAAAAAAAATTTTGAAAAATGCATTTTGTAAGAAATTTACATACTTGAGTACCATATTTACTTATCTGGATTCTGGAATCATTAGAAATAATCGCAAACAGCGGAAAAATTTATGATCAATCTCCGAAAAATCAAGTTCTTGAACCATAAATCAAAAGACAAATGCTTTTACACTTTCTTTCGTATGGGGAATGCTTATCTTAGTATCTCAATCAAGAAAGTGGACTCCAGTCATAGGAATCCATTTCTCTCCACTTATGAATTCCAAAACAGTGTACTTATTCGCTTCTTCTGCGCTGATCTTCTTAGCCCAAGACACTCTCTTGCTCAAATCAGCTCCGGGTCCTGTGTTGTTAAATTCTCCGTAAAAGCAAGTATCAGTGTGCATGTTACCAGTCCACGGTGACCACCCATCCGGAGCGATCAGGTCATCTATCACCGAGTTCATAATGATGGTGCGAGAAAGAGCCTTCCATGGTCTGCCCAAGTATGACTTGAACTCATTCTTGACTGGAACCATGTCAGGTGCCGCGGTTATAACGCTGTTTTGGATGATAATGCCTGATTTCAAATGGGCATTGTCTCGACCATCTGCTGTAACCATGCAGTGCTGGTCTTCCATTGGCTTCCTGACGAGCATTGTGCAGTCTTGAAAAATGGTACTCCCATAGCCACAGATGAAATCAACGGTGCCTGAAATGGTGCAGTTTTTGTAGAACTGGCGGTTGGCGGCTGCCAAGAGTGTGTCTTGGTATCCATCGATTTGGCAATTGTGGATCACGGACATGTCACCGCCAACATGGAGCGCCACGGCCTGATGCTTGGAGGGTCCGGCCGTGTTCTCAATTCCAATATCCTTTGCAATAAAGCCAGCTCCAAAAGCCCCTTCAAATGTCAAAGTAGTCATAAATATCAACTTCTTAAAAATGTTAGATATGTAACCATTTTTTCATGCACATAACACACTTACTGACTGTTCCACTCATGAATGTGCCGAAACCATCGCCGTAGCTCCTGCTTCCGATGATCCTAGTCTTCGTCGGACCATCTCCAATGATCATAATGTGGTTCATTTTCTTCCCTATATTGATGTATTCTTCGTACACACCAGCCTTAACGTAAATAACATATGTTTTGCTACCATCCCGGTTAGGAACTTGATTCAAAGCCTCAGATATGGTCTTGAACTGTCCTGACCCATCCTTAGCGACAACAGCGTCAGCATTGATCTTAACAGCCGTGAGGGAAAGTAATTGTCTCTTACGCTCGCTTAGCCAGGTGGGGAGGAACCCGTCGTCGCCAGCAAGGAGATAACGACTTAAGGGAGGAGATGAAGAAATGTTTTTCTTCTCAAACTGGGTGATCATCACCAATGCATTGTTTGTTACTTCTCTTGAAGACTCAATGATCTTTTCAATTTCTTTCTTGGCCTCGATCGTGGACGTCGAGTTGTCCTCAAAAGAGTCCAAACACATAGTGCTGTATGAGAAAGAGCTAGAAAGCCAGCTCTGGAGGTCCTTCACATGCTCACCAATTTTGTGCCACTCTACACTACTCACTGTGTCGAAAGACTCTTGGATGTTATCCATGGCCAAGTCCAATGCCTCGTCGCAAGTTTGGAACGCTTGAGATGTCCTCGATTCATTTTGAAACTTCTCAAGCTTGGTCGAGTTCTGCAAAGCAAAGCTCATCTTTTCTTTGGCAGCCTTGAGTGCTTGCATGATGATTTCTTTAGGCTCGGTCGATTTGACCGAAGCTAGACTTCTCAAACAGGCTTCCTTGTAGTCAGTAGGTCGGCAAATGCTCACTACTGCCTTGTTTGAAACAGAAAGCTCATCAAAATCATTAGCCTTAGGCTTTTCTCTGCTTCGAATGACGCCTAATGCGACTGCCACGATCATCGCGACCAGTATGATCGACGAAAGTCCAATGATAACAACTTTCTTCCGCATAGTTATTCACTAAAAATTACACTTCAATTATTTTTGGGTCTTCTGATATATGCAAAATTAAAGATTCAAATATTGATCGATCGAGCGCCCTGGCAATTGATCTCTCGCGCGCAATCTGTATGGGAAGCACATTAAAATATGAGTGTACAAAATTTAAATTTAAATCATTGTAGAATGTCCTCTTTAATATTTATCGACGACTTTCAGGTCATCGCCTTATTTCTAACCTCGGTTATTTTTTATCAAGAATGTGATGCGATAATGAATTATAATTTGACGAGATAACTTGACAACTTGGCCTAGGGTGAAGCTGCAACGTGAAATAACATGAACAACAAGTTAGCATGGAAATATGCAAAAGAGAGAAGAAGAAGAAAAACAGTTGTCAAAATTGAATTCATAAAATTATCAGATCCATTTTAGACCAACCTTGAATCGATGATGGCGCGGTAAAGAGAGTGAAGTTGAATCTTTATAAATATGTAGTGTACTTAAGTTAGATTTCCAATATATTAATGAACTAAAATTATTAATTAAAAGGCTTTAGTCATGCTTTTTAAATGTTTAATTAGTTTCATTTTTAACACAATGTGAACCTCGTAAAAATTCAAACAAACAAAAACAAGTACTGAAGGCCTGAAAATAATGGGTACTTATTGAAAAAAAAGAAGATATTCAATAATGTGATTTTGGAAACAGATGACAACATTATTCGAATGTTGGAAACATACAATTGAAATCATGTTTAAACACGATTTTGTTTGTTGTTAAGATGTGTTTTGTAAATATTGGATATAAATTAGTAACCAAGACACCTTTAAAATGCAAACAGTAATCAACACAAATAGCATGCGCCCTTTTACGGATTACCATAAATAAATTAAAGCATTTTTATCAGGTAAGTATGATTGTATGGTTACATTACCACACACTTTTTCTCACTTAAACTTCTTTTGTTTCTCACTACAATCTCTTTCATATTCGCGAAAGGGTTTCTTTTGTTTCTCGCTTGATTGTCAGTTAAAAAAAATCATATTTTACTCGTCTGAAATTCATGAGAATTGTGGCCACGCCACGACTCATGAAGAAAACGACGATCGTAGAGAACCGGAAATGGACGAGACGGCCAAACGAAGAAATTTTGAATTTGGGAAAAATAAGCACAACTTAATGTATTACCGTAGCACGTACGCTAAAATACAACGATAGCTATTTACACTAGCATCCCCCTAACTAACCAAAAGAATGTGACCTACCAAGAATAATTACATAACCAGTCCTCCAATAATGAGGAAATTACATAACCTACTATTTGCAAAGGAACCCAATGATGGAAATGAAAAAAACCTCATTGGACAAAATTTATATGGAGTTGGGTTGGAGTCGAATTAACATGAGTTCAGCTAAATAATTTGGTGTTCTTAAGTCTAATAACGTCCCTTGCTAGATCCGACATTGTACCTTAAATTAGAAACTCATGGGGTCACTTTCACCATCCATTTTAGTACATGAAAATGAAACTCTCTCCACCAGTTGATAGTACTCTTAACAAATCGAGCATCGCCTCACATTTATCACAACCAATTTTAACCACCTTCCAAAAACAGAAAATCTTAAAGGCCAGCCAACTTCCCCATACACACATCATTATAAGCTCTGAGGGACTTCTAATCCTTCTCCATCTTTGAGTTCTTTGCCATAATCGACGTAGCCGGAAGGAACTATCCGAGCCAAGGTCACATTCTTTTATACTCACCATTATCAGGGCTTAGCCCTCTTAGCACTGAAACTGGTGACTCAAGTGCTTCCCCGAGCTCGGGGCTCTCTTCCTCCAGAAGGCTGTCCAGGCCCTATGTCAGCCTACTGAGTATAAACAAACTTGTGAAGAAAGTTTGTCTGGAGCCAACACGAATGATCCTAAGGAGCTAATCCGTACTGGGTTCGAGGCAGCCAAAAAGAAAATTTAGCTGGCTTTGCAGAACTCAACCGCTCTGCAAAAGCTAGAGAAGGACCAAGCGCTGCCAAGGCCCTAGAGGTCTGCGACGATGTTTCAGACCTGGCTATAGATGATTTAGCTAAATCATTTGACAAGCTAGGCGAGTTTGATATTTCTAAGGTAGATGATTACTTGGACGAAGTCCAAACATGGCTCAGCGGCGCTGTCACATACAGAATCACTTGCCTAGGGCGCATTTGAAAAGTGAAAACACGAGCATCTCGTCCAAGGAGATGATGGAGAAAGTCATAAAGACAGCTGCCGAGATAAAGACCAGTGCACTAACAATGGTGAATCAAATTAAGAACTTACTTACAACACTCAACATTCCGGGGATCATTAGCCGAAGGCTGTTCTCTGAGGGTGAGTAAGTGTTTTATTGTGTTTGTTTGGACGCCAAGTCCTTGAATATGTATCGTCTGAAGGAGTTTGTCAGAGGACGTGTGAATGTCGACGTCGCGTGTTAGTGTAGGTGTCGTTGAAGGTTTGAGCTATATAAAGATTTAAATATACTTGATTCTATATTCTTAGACTAAAACGTTCATGTACTAATTATATCCCCTCATAAAAAAGATAGCATAACCTATGAGAATCTCTCTATATGTAATTGGTGAACTCCTTTTGGCGGTTACCAATCTATATTGTTCAAGCTCTCAATTATAATAATTTAGAATTCAATTGGTGTTATTGCCGTAGGTATATAAAAAATTCCAATATTATATTATAAAATTGTACAAATATGATGTATTATTTTCGTTGCTCAATTGAAATTTTAAAATAAAAGCGCACAATCTTTAGATTTTAAATGCGGAGCGGTTATCCGTCAAAAACTCTCATTTAAAACTATAAAATTTTAGTAAAAATAGATTTGATCGATTATAGGCACTAAAAATTTATTAGTACTGAAAATGAAACAAAATAATTAATTTAAATTATTATTAAATTATAAATATTTTAATTTTTAAATGGATTTGAGTTGGACCAAGAAGCAAACTGAGCTTAAGAACAAGTCTGATCCAGATCAACATATAGGAGCTTACTTTCATTTGAAGTGGGGCTAGAAAGAGAAGTGGGGATAAGACGTAAAGAAGGAAGAGAGAAGTTCATCCAAACATTCTTCAAACCTCCAAGAAGAATCAAAATTTCAGAAGAAGTGCTCTTAGAAAATTCAAGCCCTCTTGCAGTCAACAAGTGTGTTGTATTTAGAACTGACTGTTGGAATAAACTATCAGACTCTTCATCATCAGAGCATACAATCGCTAATGTGAGGTCAAGTCATCGTGACCCTCGCTGACGCAAAATATCTACAGATTACACCAAACAACAATCAAGTATACAAATCGTACCGTCTGTTCAAGCACTCCGATATCAAAACAAAAACATTCAAACGCTCGTCTAAGATCAAATCATCGTGACCCTCATCGGAGTAAAAGAAATCATAAAGCTTTCAAACGTTAAAGTGATATAGAACATCACGACCCTCGCTGACGTCTCGGTATTTCAAATCAAAGACGCGAAAGCTATGAATTAGAATGAGTAGATCACTAGAAATTGCATCACACAACTTTTGAAGATCCCAACCATGATTTTACTATCAAATTTAATGAAGGTTACAAAATTATTTTCAAAACTATGTTGTTTCATTTGAATGTTTTTGACAAGTTTCATGGTTCGGATCTTATTTCATTATTTGAAATTAAATGGGTTTGATATTCGGAGTTGGCGTAGGAATTGAAGACCAGACCAGGAATCCACCATGCTTCCTTCCGCATTTGCTCCATGTAGACTTGTTCCATACGACATGTCTCAATCCTGACAACTACCTAATCCCATTTTAAAATTCAACTGATTCGTTTGGTTTTAGTATGTAAAACTAAAATATGCACGCCGTGGGCGCTTGTTGTGGCGAGTCGGTGCGTTTCTAATTAATTTACGTAGTTCATAAATAAATGTGTTAAATTTAATAAAAGCAGAAAATAGGATAATTTTTGGAAATTATGTAACCTAAATCCATAATGTACGCACGGCTCTGTTAGACATGCGCATTAACGATGTCACGGCATAAAAATGAGGATTCGGATCCGGTGCACCCACACCATTAGGTGCATCAAAATTTCTCTCATATTTTCAGATGTCTTCGTCTCAAAATCTGACTTCGAAATAAATTAGAGAATTGTAGCTCTTTGAATCAGCTACAATTCTTTAGTTTACGTCGAATTCAGATGATGAGCTGAAAGCATCCGAAAATATGAGAGAAGTTCCGGTACATCTAGTGGCTACACCGAACAAACAGATAAACCTTTTTTGTTCTGTTTAGGGGTCTTGTTGGGAATACATAACTTGTACGTTGAAAATGTTCTATATATCGTTGGAAAGCTGATTCAAAGAGGTACAATTCTCTAATTTACGTCAGATTCAAATTCTGAGTCTAATACATCCGAAAACATAAGAGAAGTTTCGGTGCACCTAATGGCGTGGGTGCACCGGATCAGAATCGTGAAAATGAAGGGTCTCTGTAACCCGATCCATTTCATGGGCCTTCGGTAAAATGCTCATTTATTAATTCTTGATTTTTTCATTAAATTCATACGCTCCGTTTGGATGGAAAAAGTGAAGGAATATAAATTTTAAAAAAATATTTTTGAGAAAGTTCAATAGAAATATTGTATTGATTTGTTTGATTTTGTCATACTTTTATTTATCAACCAAACATACATTTTCAATTTCATTTATTTTATTTTTCAATCCTCAAATTTTACCGCATCCAAACAGGGTTATAAAGACTTGGAAAAGAAAAAAACTATGATGAAAGGAAACGAGAAAATCAAAATAAGTTACTCGTCAAATTGTCGAAGCAAAATTTGAAAGTACATAGTACTAATGATTTTGGTTGCCTAATTCTTGAGGTTATTTTTATATACATCACGTATTTTTATAAACATCTTTTTTTCCGTCCCCTGAATTTTACTCGCACCAAATGCGAAATGGAGCATAAAAATTTATAAGACAATTTTTTATATATCTCAAACTTTCATTTTAATTTGTAATTCGTTCAATCATTAATTCTAAAAACTGTACGCTATTTCGTCCACATAAGATATTGTTCCGACATAAAAGTAAAAAATTCAGGAAAAAGGGAAAACAAATGAAACTAAAATTTAAAATAAAAAT
>JAWWMW010000704.1:1936-17805 GCA_035048345.1 Echeveria elegans
ATTGTTTTTACGTAAAATTGGTTGTTTATGTGAAGCTGAGCTGATTTCATGTTGGATATTGGATCAAATGCTCATTTACTTTTTCTTTTTATGTTTTGTTCAAATTTGAACGTGGGGCATCATTGTTTTTTAGAATACTATATTAGAAATCCGCCTTCCTCTTTGTATCCGCCCCTGCACCTCAGTTGCTTTGAAGCATAGAATACTATATTTTGTCTAATTTTTTTATTTTGTTATTTTAACATTGCCGTTTGGAATAAGATGGGCATGGCAAGCGCATTGGACACACTATGCGGACAATCCTACGGGGCAAAACAGTATCATCTCCTCGGCATACAGATGCAAAAAGCTATGTTAATCCTAACAATAGTGAGCATACCTCTAGCTTTCATATGGGCAAATACAAGATCAATCCTGACTTTCCTCGGCCAGGACCCTGAAATTTCTCATGAGGCGGGTTTATATGCAATGTACATGATTCCAAGCCTTTTCGCTTACGGCCTTCTTCAATGCCTTATTAGGTTCCTTCAAACGCAAAACATTGTTTTCCCAATGATGATTACTTCTGGGATAACTACTTTACTACACATTTTAGTTTGCTGGGCCTTGGTTTTCAAGTCCGGATTGGGAACCAAAGGCGCTGCACTGGCCAGCGGCATTTCTTACTGGGTAAATGTGCTGTTATTGGCGCTTTATGTTAAGTTCTCTTCTTCATGCTCCAAGACTTGGACTGGCTTTTCCGTAGAGGCTTTGCAGAACCTTAATACATTTATTAGACTCTCTGTACCATCAGCATTAATGGTCTGGTAAGTCATAACTTGCAAGCCTCAACTGGTTTCCTGAAATTTAAGATTTCTAAGTCTTTTCGATTTTCATATTACGCAGCTTGGAGATGTGGTCATTTGAAATGATGGTCCTTCTGTCGGGACTTCTTCCGAATCCTCAGCTGGAAACATCGACACTCTCTATCAGGTAAATGCACTTACAACTGAACTTATTAGAAACCTTTGCTTCTTTCTCTGATAGATTTATTTCTGAACAAATGTTGAAGCCTTAACACGGCAGCCACTGTATGGATGATCCCATTTGGCCTTAGTGGCTCTGTAAGGTTAGTACATTTTATATCAACATTTTCATGCAGAAGGGGTTGCAGCCTAACAATTACAAACTTGGTCAGAAAAAAAAAAGTTTCATTATTTTACATCTGTGACTTCTACACCAAAGAATAATTAAAACAACTGATTAAATGTTTGGTTGACCACTTATGTTTGCTTGTTGTATAGCACACGGGTGTCCAACGAGCTTGGAGCTGGTCATCCCTCTGCAGCTCGCCTAGCAGTTAGAGTCGTACTTCTCATGGCCATCGCCGAGGGTTTAACAGTTGGAGTAGTCTTAATACTGATAAGAAATTTCTGGGGCTACGCATACAGCAATGATGTAGAGGTGGTCAGATATGTGTCAACCATGTTACTCCTTGTGGCAGCTTCCCATTTGATCGATTGCATCCAATGCGTGCTTTCAGGTACCCCGCTTAACCCGAAAATTCCAACATTTCCAAAAATGAGGAACAAAGCCTGTAATGGTTGGTGGTAAATTATTTGCAGGGGTGGCTAGAGGGTGCGGATGGCAGAAGATCGGCGCATATATAAACCTTGGATCATATTACCTTGTTGGATTACCTTCTGCTATATTACTGGCTTTTGTACTTCACATCGGCGGAAAGGTAATAAAAATAACTTGAGTGCATTGTACAAATTTTTCAGTGCAATTCAGATCACTAGTTTTAGTTTGTGGAATTTTCCAATAATCCGTTGGATTGCTTATCTTTAGTCGTCAACGTTTCTTTCGTATTTTGTGCAGGGCCTGTGGATGGGAATCATATGCGCTCTCACTGTGCAAGTTGTATCGCTTTCCATTGTTACTGTCCGGACCGACTGGGAACAAGAAGTACACATCTATCCATCTCCCTTGAAAATGTTACATGTAATCGAGTGCATCCCTCTAATTTGACACATTGTGTGTAAACAGGCCAAGAAGGCGACGGAGCGAGTTCATGACTCCATGGATGTCCATCTCATCTCATAGACAACCTCAAAGTTCAAGACTGCGGATTAATGTTGCTCTAAATTTATGCAAATTTCAGCACTGATTTATAAGCTATGCCACAATGTTATCGATGCAAAAAAAAAAAAAGTCATAATAATTACATTTAAACGTGTAGCTGCGGCGTGAGTCAAATTCCTTGATGAGCAAGGAAGGTCACCCTTTGTAACCCGACCCGTTCCAGCCCATATTTCATGTGCGGGGGCCCAAGTCCAAATGAGTGCTGCTCACGCATCTTGCGGATTTCTCTCTCGTCCGCTTCCAAGCTTTCTATTCTCTTTAAATTCTCATCTTCTCCTTCTATCCTTTCCAAAAGAAAAACCAGATTAAGAAGAAATCCGCTTCACCGCCACTCCGTCAACTACCGCTTCTCCCTCCCTCCCGTCGATCGGTTGATTTTTTTGTTTAGATCGAATCGATTACCGGTTTTCGCCAAATCAGGTATTCTGTTGTCCCGACTCATATGATACGCTTCGATTTTGATGAAAATGAGGATGAATTGGTCTGTGATTTTAGGTTTATGGATTTACTACGGACTGTCTTAGGGATTTGTCTATGCCTGCATTTTATTTTAATTTTTGAATTTGTTTAAAGACTGGCGAGACATGTTTCTAATTAGGAATTGTTGGTGTGCATTTTTAGGGTTTAGTATATTTTTTGTTTTTTAATTGCTTGTTAATTTTTTGATGTTATTATAGTTGTTGAACAGGCTGAGTGAAAGAGTGCATTGGCCCTCTGTGGTTGAGTTAGATATTATTGAGATTGCTGGGGAAAGAGGAGTAGTAGAAGTTTTTCAGAGTATGAGTTTTCAAGGCGGTAGAAGGAGGTATGTGAATCAAAACAGCAATCAGCAGTGGATTCCTAGAGGTTCTGTGGCTACGGCAGGTGTGAATGTCAGTCAACCTATTGAAGCTCCTTTCAACTTGATCCCTCCAGAGAGGGCTGTCACTCCTCCTATTGGTTTGGATGGAGGTAATGTTGGGGATTCTAGTCATGGTTCATTTCCACAGCTGGATCATCAAAGTAGAAGGCAGTATTCTGGCAGGGGAGCTAGGGGTAGGTCTTTGAATCAGAGGAGAGATGGCGGTCGGGGTAGAGGCAGGGAGACAAGAGAGAATACAAGAACAGATATTACTGAGGTGAAAGATGTAAACCAGAGAAGAGATGGAGGTAGGGGTAGAAACAGGGAAACCTGTGATAATACAAGAACGAGTACTATGGAGGTGAAAGATGTCACATTGCCGCAACTGGTGCAAGAACTTCAAGAGAAGCTTGCTAAAGGTTGTGTGGAGTGCATGATATGCTATGATATGGTGCGCAGGTCTGCAAAAATCTGGTCTTGTTCTAGTTGTTATTCTATTTTTCATTTACACTGCATTAAGAAATGGGCAAGTGCTCCTACTTCTGTTGACTTGGTTGTTGAGAAGAGTCAGGGGAATAATTGGAGATGCCCTGGTTGTCAATCTGTGCAACTCTGTACACCCAAGGAGATTAAATATGAATGTTTCTGTAAAAGACGAGCTGACCCACCCTCTGACTTGTATTTGACACCGCATTCATGTGGCGAGCCTTGTGGTAAACCACTTGAGAAAGAAGTTCAGGTTGCTGGTGACATGAAGGATTATCTCTGCCCCCATGTCTGTGTTTTGCAATGCCATCCTGGGCCATGTCCTCCATGTAAGGCATTTGCACCGCCGTGCTTATGCCCATGTGGAGAGAAAACAATAACTACCAGGTGCTCTGATCGGAAGAGAGTCCTAACATGCGGTCAGCGATGTAATAAGAGTCTCAACTGTGGGCGTCACAAGTGCGAGAAAAATTGCCATGTAGGCCCTTGTGACGCATGTGATAGCACGATTGCAGCTTCTTGTTTCTGCCAGAAAAAGGTGGATGTGATTCGTTGTGGCGAGATGGCTGTAAAGGGAGAAGTGAAGGCTGAAGATGGTCTTTTCTCTTGTACCGCATCTTGTGGAAAGAAACTTGGTTGTGGAAACCATATCTGCACAGAAATATGCCATCCTGGTCCTTGTCCGGAGTGTGATTTGTTGCCTAGCAAAATTAAAACCTGCTATTGTGGGAAAGCTAACTTGGTGGAGCAGCGAGAGAGCTGTATGGACCCTGTGCCTACCTGTCCGCATGCTTGTGAGAAACAGCTACCTTGTGGACTCCACCTCTGTAAAGAGAAGTGTCATGCGGGGAGTTGTGCACCTTGCATGATGCTTGTCACTCAAAAGTGTCGTTGTGGATCAACATCTCGCACTGTGGAATGTTACAAGACTGGTAGTGCAGAAGGGATATTTACCTGTGGTAAGCCTTGTGGATGGAAAAAGAATTGTGGGAGACACAGGTGTAGCGAAAAGTGCTGTCCACTTTCTAGCTCATGTAGAACTCATGCAGTTGATTGGGATCCTCATTTTTGCTCAATGGTATGCAGTAAGAAGTTGAGGTGTGGACAACATTCTTGTGAGGCTCTCTGCCATAGTGGGCATTGTGCTCCTTGCCTGGAGACTATTTTCACTGACCTGACATGTGCTTGTGGTAAAACATCCTTGCCTCCTCCTTTACCTTGTGGAACACCTCCTCCCTCATGCCAGCTTCCATGTTCAGTTCCCCGTCCTTGTGGCCACCCTAGCTCTCACAGTTGTCATTTTGGAGACTGCCCCCCTTGTTCAGTTCCGGTGTCTAAGGAGTGTGTCGGTAGTCATGTGATTCTTAGGAACATACCCTGTGGATCAAAAGATATTCGATGCAACAAACTGTGTGGGAAGACTAGACAGTGTGGTATGCATGCGTGTGCTAGATCTTGTCACTCATCAAGCTGTGATACACCTCCTGAAAGTGGTGCTTCATTCAAGGCTTCTTGTGGGCAGACATGCGGGGCACCTAAACGAGATTGTAGGCATACTTGTACAGCTCCATGTCACCCATTGGCTTCTTGCCCTGATGTCAGATGTAATTTTCCTGTTACAATAACATGCTCCTGTGGCAGAATAACAGCAAATGTCCCATGCGATGCTGGAGGTAGCACTTCCGGATTCAATGCGGACGCACTTTATGAGGCCTCTATACTTCAGAAATTACCTGCAGCATTACAGCCTGTTGAAACTAATGGGAAAAGGATCCCTCTTGGTCAAAGGAAACTGACTTGTGATGATGAGTGTGTGAGGCTAGAGCGGAAGCGTGTTCTTGCAGATGCTTTTGACATTGCTCCTCCAAGCATGGATGTCCTTCATTTGGGTGACCAATCCATACTGTCTGAATCGCTGTCAGATCTGTTCAGGCGCGATGCAAAATGGGTTATATCAGTTGAGGATAGATGCAAGTTTCTTGTTATGGGTAAGAGCAGAGGTGTATCGACCAACATCAAAGTTCACGTATTTTGTCCAATGCCAAAGGAAAAGAGGGATGCTTTGAGGATCATAGCTGATAGATGGAAACTAGCCATTAACACAGCTGGCTGGGAGCCGAAACGCTTCGTTGTGGTTCATGTGACATCCAGGTCCAAAGTGCCAGCTCGCATACTCGGTGTGAAGGGTGCAGTCGCCTCTAACATTGTGCATCCTCCAGTTTTTGACCCACCGATTGATATGGATCCACGACTTGTTGTTTCTTTGTTGGATTTGCCGAGGGATGCAGATATCAGTGCACTGGTTTTAAGGTTTGGAGGTGAGTGTGAGCTGGTTTGGTTGAACGACAAGAATGCGCTGGCTGTTTTCCATGACCCAGCTCGAGCTGCCACTGCAATGAGGAGATTAGATCATGGATCTGTGTATCATGGGGCTGTCACTGTCCAAAGTGTGGCTGCATCAGCTGCTTCTTCTGGAGCTAATCCGTGGGGAGTAGGTTCTAAATCAAGCCCATGGAAAAAGGCTGCTTTAGAGGAGTCTGGCTGGGGGGATGACTCATGGGGCAGCGCTACTGCAGCAGCAGATGGATCTAGTAGTTCAACTACTGTGGTCGCCTCCCCATGGCAGAAAAAAGATGATACAATTCCTGTTTCTGTTAACCGGTGGAATGTTTTAGAGACTTCTGATGCCATACAGAGTCCATCTATTGCCTCTGTGAATGCGGTCGACAGTGAGAAACAAAGCACTAGTGTGATAGAACCATTTTCAGATGCCGGACTTCTTATTGGAGAACAGTCAGGGACAGATGCAGGTGATGTGGTCGATGACTGGGAGCAGATGAGTAATGATATATAAAGCTGTGTTATTCTTGCCGTGAAATTCAAGCTCCGGAACTCATGTTTTGAAGCTTCCGACCAAATGGGTTGTGTTGTATGGTCTGTGACCTCTAGTCTGTCTGGCCCGAAAGCGTGAAACTCTTATGTGCTTCATCTGTTTTCGCTGTCTGAATTATGACCTCATGTTACATCGTCACGCATGGAAATACCTAAACATGGATACAGCCGACGGACAAGCAGCTGCACAAGACGTGAATAGAGCTTGCTGTTTATTTGAAAAAAAAGTTTATACTTTATTACAATATAAACTTGCGAAATTACAACTTGAAAAACGTATGTCTTCACCGACTGATGTCCAGATTATGGCGCTAGTCGAACTACTCTCCACCTAATCTTTACTTCAAATTCTTCAGGTGTGTATTGTAACCTGTCATGAAGCCGAGAAGGCTGTCCTTGCCAAAACTCGTATATCCTTGGCTTCACCCTAAACCCTCCCCAATGCTTTGGTTTCGGGATTACTCGCCCATCCGAATATTCTTCCTCCAGCTGTTTGTATAATTTTGACAAAGCCTCTCTTCCATGAACAACACTACTCTGTTTACTAACCAAAGCCCCGAGCTGACTTCCACGAGGACGGATATGAAAGTACTGCTCAGATTCTTCCTCCGAAACCTTTTCCACACTTCCTTCCACCCTCACCTGCCTGTTCAAACTATCCCAATAAAACAGCAGCGAAGCATTTGGATTTTCACAAATTTCACAACCTTTGCGACTCTCGTAATTAGTATACCACACGAACCCATCTTTATCAACAACCTTTAACAAAACCATACGCGACGAAGGCTTCCCTTTCCTACCACAAGTCGTTAATGCCATTGCATTTGCCTCTCTCACTCCCCCACCCAGCGCATCATCAAACCATTTCCTAAACTGATCCATCGGATCACTCTCAACCTCCTCCTCCAAAAGCTCAGGCGACAAATAATTAACTCTCATCGCCTATATCCACTTTTGGCGCCTTCCCAATCCTAACACACATCGACGACCCAACATACTTCGGCAAACTAAGCTTAAACCTCTCAACAATACTCGGCGGCAGAAATCTCCCTCCTAAAAAGTGATGCTCACCTTCAAATCTCTTCGCACACCTCTTTGGTGCCGTCAATGACACCAACATATCCGGCCTCAGCCCCTCCACTCCCACATCTCCTTCCTCCACATCCCATCCAGACGGTATATCCACCGACACAACAGCTAATTTCCTTACACCATTCAGCAATCCCGCTAAACGCACACTCCTAATCAAATCATCAAAAGGCGATCTAACCTGACCACGAAACGAGAATCCAAACATAGCATCAATAACAAGATCAAACTCCTTACTCATTAAATCTTCATCAACATTTGCAACATCTAAAAACGGCACACCTAACGATTCAAGCTGAGTAACCAAACGTGTATACAAATCATTATCGAAACGACGCTTAGGATAACAAATCGAAGGATTATAACCGAAATGATGCAAATGACGAGCGGCGACGAGACCATCCCCGCCGTTGTTACCAGGACCGCAGATGGTTAAAATCCGACTAAAATCAGTTGGTTTGTAAACATCGGCGATGGCGGAAGCGACGCTTAAGCCAGCGAGTTCCATTAACTGATCGATGCTGAAGCCGAGTGGTCCCATTAAGATCTGATCGATTTCGGTTGCTTGTTGTTGTGTTAAGTATGAGATTGATTCGGTAGAGGTGGTGAAGAGGTGTTTGGCCATGATCGGAGTGAGGTGGAGGTGTGATCGGATGTGGTGGTGGATGCGGCGGAGAATGGTGGTGAAAGGGGAGGATAAGATCATGAGGAGGGAGAAAGTTTGAGAGAGAGGATATGAGGTTTCGGGGTTAGTTGGAGATTTGATTGGTTGAGAATCTGCCACGTCGTTTTTCTAATGCTCTTCGCTAAGCAAAGTCATGTCATTTATTGGTCAAGTTAATTATTTTGCTAAATAATTTGTCCATTTATTCAAGCTTAATATTTTTGTCTTTAGTAGAAACAATTTTACCTATTTTCAATTAAATATTTTATTTTTAGGAGTAAATTTGCACTTATCATTTTCATCAATATTGAAATTTTATTTTAAAAAAATTATGGTCCGCTTTTTGAATAAAAAAATTATGATTTAATTTTTATTTGTAATTATTTCTTTAAATTATAAGAAATATATTCAACTGAAAAATGAATATTTATTGATGCTGAATTTGCATACAAAATTATGTAGACTCAAACACCATGCAATTATTTTAGGATGCGATCCAAGTTTTTGATTCGCTGTGTAACAACGCTCATAAAATCAAATTTTCTGGGACTGTCAATTCGGGGCGTTCACTCATTTCAACAACCACCTCATCACCACCGTCCACGGCCACATTTTTCCACTCAAAGCATTGAATCAACGCCCCAATCACCGTAGCCAACTCTTGCAAAGCCATCATCATTCCCGGGCAGCCTCTCCTGCCCGTTCCAAACGGTACCAGCTCAAAATCCTGCCCCTTCAAATCCAAACACTTGCCCGTTTTCTCCAAAAACCTACTGGGCTGAAACTTCATTGGCTCGGCCCAATACTCTGTATTTCGACCCATAGCCCATGTACTTGCAAACAAAACAGTTCCCGCCGGAATGTTGTAGTTTCCGACAACAGCTGGTTTAAATGATCTTCTGCTGATTAGAGGGATTGGAGGGTGTAGACGGTATGTTCCTTTCATTAATGCTTGTTCCGACAACATCGTTCGTGACCGATGGTCGAGTCTATTTCAACTTCGGCCGCTTTCATGACTTTTGGATCGTTGATCAGCTCCGCTAATGCCCATTCTATGCTCGAGCTGGCTGTGTCCGTCGCTATAGCAATGATTCACAAACAAAATAGACATGCATCATTGGGATCTGGTATAAGGGTAACAATGATTTTAATTGCTTTTGTTCTTTAAGGGCATTTCAAATATTAAGAGTCAATAATGTTAAGTAAAAGAATATCGTACCAGGATGACTGTTTTGATGTGGTTTCTAGTGATCTGAAACTCTGCATGTTCATCATGCATGGCGTCAAGAAGAGTATCAAGGAAGCACTTAGGCTCCTTATCATCCTCATCATTTACAATGCTATGTTTCCCCTTCCTTTATTCTTCACTCTCTTTGATGATCTTCTCAAGAATCAAGTCGAATCTACAACGTACATCTTCGTACCGTTTTCTATACCCATTCAAAAAGTTCTTTTTCCGACAAACCCATACGAAATCCGCTACTCCCCGAAAATCTGAGTAACTTCTCTAACAAGTCCTCTGATTTCCTTTGCCTCAGCTTCAGAACATCTTTTTCCAATCATCAATTCCGAATTGATATCGTTAGTCATCTTCAACAACTCGTTCGTCACATTCACACAACTTCACCGCTCTCAGCTTTCATCTTCAATTTTCTAATAAGATGATGTGTTTCCCGTCTCCTTAACGGGATAAATCGGTTTAGACATTTGTTTCCAAGGATTTCACTAATGCAAGGTCCGTAAGGGGCCGTAGGGAAAGGGGAGTTGGAGGTAATATGGAGGATGGCTTTAGTGTTTAAAGTGGTTTGCAAAGGTGAGTTCGTGTGTTTTGAGGAAGAGTTTGGCTAACTCAGGTAAGGAGACGATGATAGCGGGGATTGAGCCGAGTTTGAGATGGAAGATAGGGCCTAAAGAGAGGGAGAGTTTGTGGAAGGATTGGTGGAGGAGTGTGTGGAGGAGATGGAGGTGGTGTCAATTAGAGGTAGGAGGCATCATGTTGGGATGACTGTGAAGGGTACGTACGTTGTCTAAGTTTGTTTTGAGAAGATGTGTAGGATGAAGATGGTGGAGAAAATGAGAGTCAGTGCTGGAAGAAAAGAGGTCTAGTAGCATTTTTGATGTTGCTGAGATTGACAAATAAATCTTCCATGGACAAGAACATTTTCTTTTGTTGCATTTGCGTGCTCTTTGTGTGTTGCTGGTGTTAGGTAATATATTGAGCTCTGCTACAAGCACCGATCTAACTAACAAGGAGTTTAATTAGCTTTAACTGAAATGTTTTTCCTTCAGTGCACCATATTCCTGCAAATATGAGACTTTTGGATATTTTTGATAATTATTATCCGTCATCCTAAATTAAAAGTTCAAGCATATTAAAAAATATATATATGTACTTACAACAATGTCATATGAATGTATTAATGTATCTGCATTTACTATAATCACTGAAAATATAAACATACAGTTAATGCACTGGTACATTTATAATTTTTAAAAAAATTTCTTTCACACATAAATGATTGAAAAATAAATCGACACTTAAAATGGGAGAGAGTACACACTTTGATCTGTGAGGGTTTCACCACATTGGCTGCTTGGTGTGACGTCGTTGGACAAATCTGGTAGAAATTAGAATCATGTTGGTGTATGTCGGATCCAAATATATAAGCGTAAGTACTGAATGTAACGATCCGACCGTAGGATTCGATCCGGGCCTAATTGTCCCTGCGTCACACGTCACCAGCATCCTCTAAGTTATCACAGTCTAGAACTCTTCTACAAAAAATTATAGTATATTGGTGACATATGGACTACTAGTTCTACTTATATGTATCCGATGTGAGATATTACATTGTTCACCTTAAACGACTAGCTAGTCTAATATGTAAATGACAACTTTATATGTGCCGAAGTGCGTAACATCATCCTAAAGAGTGTTCGTATGTGTCTCTCTTAATTAGACGATGTTTAATGTTGCGCAGAGGTGGGGGGGGGAGAACAACGACATAATGAGGAAGAAACATGCAGCGGAGAGCTGATGACTGTAACGGTATGATGACCCTCCTGCATCGGCATTTGCATGCAATTAATTAGTCTTGCAAAGATTAACACATGGAACGTTGGAACTAGAAGCCTTTCGTTTTTCCTGCCTTTCGGGACGAGAAAGTTGTGATACGTTTGAAGTTTGTTTTGTTGACGTCGAGTTGCCGCTTGATGATTTGTTGAAAAGTGATCATTTTTATGACGTCGATGATTATATATTAAATATTAACCAAAGGGATTCAAATGATACTAATATTCACGCGCCCATTAAAAAGCTACAAATATATAAGCAAAACTTTTTAAAAAAAATTCAGGCCAACTTGATAGTCGAACAAAAGCATACGTTCGAGATCCGCAAGGGGCAGTAATTCAACTGATGTCAGTTAGATTATACTAGGAGCAAGATGCTTCCAATCATTGGATTCTCATAAAAGATTCCAACTTAACAACCTCAAATTTATCTAATCATACCTATAATCATAGTTGTCTACGCCCAACACTTGCAGTATTATCAATCCACTATGCATTGCTTTGGATTATGGTATAAATCATATATGAGTTATGGGGTAGAATGTTAAATTAATCTAAGTTTTTCGCTAATCATTGTCATTGCAAGTCAGAGCATCAGCCAGCCGCTCATCCAATCTTCAAGATACCAATCATGGCCGGATAAACTACACAATACTGAATGATTTGAATGTGGTACCACTTGATTCAAGGAAGTTAAGCCTACATCTTGCAATTCACATTTCACACTCAATTTTTAGGATTGAAAAATTAGTGAATGAAGAGAGTATTAAAATTTTCTTTTGATAGTAAAAATTATACGCACCGAGCATAGGTACATATAGCAAAACTACCCCTCAGGGGCCTGAAAGAATGCCAATTTCAGGAGCCACCCGAGTTCGAATGGCCAAATATATATATATATATAGCAAAACTATGTATTTAAAAGCAAAAAAGATTATTTGGAATGGGGAATATGGTACAAGATATATTCTTGAACTAGAGCGAGTGACACTACACCATACTCTACTTAAATAATCATGGGCACCATTTTCCACATCCACTGACTGATTCTCTCAACCACATTTACTATTTTTTTGATCAACTAGCTTTAATTTAAGGCTAATTTTTTCAGCGATCTTCGAGGTTTGGCATATTAACAATTTCGGTCCCTATATTTTAGAAAATAGTCATCTTGATCCCTGTCGTACACAAAATATTAGTCATCATAGTCCCTGAAAAATGTACGGCAGGGACCATGATGACTATTTTCCAAAATGCAGGGACCGAGATTGCTAATATGTCAAACCTCGCAGACCGCTGGGAAAATTACCCATTTAATTCTTAACAAAGTCCTATAATGTTATATAAGCCTTGAAATAGATTTAGGTAGAGAGATTGAACAAAAATCTAATTGGAAAATTAATTATATATCTATAGTCAAGAGCTACTATTATTGATTTGGTAAGGTGGTGTGTCTTCTAGTGACCTCCGCAACATGCCTCCATACCCTAACCATGTGTATTCATCTCTATGAATAGCCAAGAAGAAAATGTATAACTTTTTCATATTGTTTACTACAATTATTAAATGCGATTTATATATTTATTCATTATTTATATAAAATAAAACGTTACGAAAATCATCATCAGAATCAGAACTTACAAGTCTTCAAAGCATAAATACTAACCTCAAACAATCTCCCCATCAACGACAACAAGCAGCGAAATCCTTTTCAGAGTTCTCCTCTCAAATGGGTAACTCAATCTGCGGTCCTTCGATCCTGTCGAACAACACTATAAAGATAATACATTTAGACGGAAAACTCGAGCTACAAACAAGGTCAGTTTACGCATCAGAGATAATGGTAAATAACCCAGGACAATTTGTATGTGAAGCAACTGACCTGAAAATTGGTCACCGTATTCCTGGACTGTCAGCAGACGAGGAGTTGGAGCAACGACACATATATTTCCTTATTCCTATGGAAATGCTTTACTCGGTACTTACAAGTGAAGAAATGAGTGGTTTGAGTCACAGAGCTGGAAGAGCTCTGACAAAGCAGAATAACTTTGGGAAAATATTTCCTGTTCATTGTTTGTTTTCTGTGAATGCCAAAGAGATGTTGGGCGACGGAGCGGCGGGAGAAATGGAGAGGTACTATTCGAAGCAGAGATCATGGCGGCCTGCGTTGGAAACAATTGTTGAGTACCCAAGATGAACTTGTTAATGCATGTCTTTTCATTGCAACAGGTTTAAGTATCATTTTTCTTACATGTTACTGATACCTGAAGCAGATAAATAAGTAGTTTACTTGAATCAACTCTCAAAATGTATGCCAAAGATACGATAATGCCTAGTTCCCCAGGGATGTTTCTTGTCGAGATAGTATATGATTCGACGCAAAATTTGAACCATGGGTGGATTTCTATAAGAATTTGCAAGTGCATTCTCATCTTCATCAACTGGAATGCCTAGCAAACTTTCTTGCAGCAATTGTGAAAATGGTGGTATCGGTTAGGCTTTTCATTGACAGTGGAATGTTTACTTATCACACGGCCAGATGTTGTTGCCAAAGACACCCTTTGAAGTTTGAAACATGTCAATTGAGATTTATCAACAACTGATGGTAAACACTTAAAGAACCCTAACTCATCCCATCTTCAGCGTACATACAGAAAGGCGTGTGAACTCTCGCAGTCGCGTCTTTCAAGGTAATCACGATGCCAGCAACAATGAAACACGCCAGTAATTAGCTAGTGATGTTACCTGGAGGTACCAAAAAGGCACAACTATTTGACACTCGTTCTTTATGTCCCCTGTTCATAGAGAATGTTATGTCTCAGTTCATATAATAGAAAAACCTAGCAGATTCTTATTCAATATATTTACAGGTGATTAAGCATGGCAGCCCATCGTTCAGACTCTATAATCATCAGCTCATCACTAGGCAAACAAATTAGCCTCGTCAAAGGCATTACTACAGCCTGCCAGCTGCCACAATCCTGCATGTACTTCAAGTCGTCTTGCCTGATGTCAAAACGACAGCCACTTCGGAGCAAAACGTCGCCCGTACGCGCCTTACCATATCTGAGATGGATTTAGAAAACTAGTCAGGCCCAAAGCCTGCTCTTTATTTTATTTTATTAGAATATGATCCAGAAAGTCTGGATCGTGGCTAGAACAAGAGAGATTGAGCAGTTGCCTCATCATAGACTCAGCTCAATCTAGGAAAAGAAGCTCAGCTCTGATCCCCTGCACCAATTCTCCAGCTTCCCAAAACCGGACACAGACCAGGGACAGACGAGAGGAATTATTTGGCACAATATTTTCGCATTACTGCACCATGACATATGTTGTTACATAGTTTCAGTTGATACACTAAATTCTGTTATCAACCAGTGTTATTTATTGAAAATTTTAACAACCTACTATCCTTCGATACCAAACAATAATTGTTCATCATAAAAAAAATCTCAAATTCACTTCAATCAAACAAGATCATATCCATTGTATTCAAAGTATGTGATAATGCAATCGAGAAAATGATGGTAAGAGACAGGCTTCCTTGAAGGATTACACCATGTTTAATTAATTTAAGGAGACCCAATCTTGCACGCAATATCTTGAGTGTCTCATTACAATTCATGTAGCATTGTAGCTAGTGGAGCTAATAACAACGTTTCAGAGACATGGTTGATAGATAGTTTGAGGGATTGAGCATGCGTTGATGTTAATGATGAGATTTTGCCGAAAAAGCGAAACACCATCAAAGGTGCACAACAATCTTGACGTGCATGTTTTTTTAGGGTGCATATATTTTATCGATGTCACATTGATGGACGTCACATTTGACTAATTATATATTGCAATTTATTTATTTATTTTTGAAGAAGAAAAAAATGTATAAATTGATAAAATTTAGAATAAAGATTCAGTACTACTCTAACAACTAATAACGGTCACCTAAAAGTATTACAATTCTTACAAACTACGTCGTTCTGAAGTGGCTGGAATTGGTTGTTTGCACAGTTGGTTCCAAATCCAATCAAATTATTAATTTTTTAGAAATAATATTTACGTATATATGTAAGTGTATCAAACATTGATGATGAAATACAATTGCACAAGCTTAGGTTATTTAAGGTTTTTGAGGTCACTTTACACAAGCTTAGGTTTCAAGGATATAAAAAAGCCATAGGAGAAGGGTGTGCTTCAAAACACCACGCTTCATTTTGCACGCATTGCAATACTTGAATACATTCTCACACACTAGACACTACTAATCACCAGTACATGTTCACCTTGATGCTCTTCTCGATGTCATCTTTTTGAGAAAGGTGTTAGTTCATAGTTGCCCTACCCAAGGATGTGTTTGATGCCTGCCTCTAGCAAGGGATTAACAATTTTAAATAGCAAAATATTTCTTTTAGTTTATAATTCATTTTCCTATTTTGTAATTTTGTCATTGAAAACGCAATAGATATATAATACAAATTCATATTTTCATTCCAGGCTATCCTTCACTTTTAAATAAGATATTATCGGTGGTTTTCGATATTCAAATGAAGTTAATATGAATATTATTCGTAGACCGGGTATAAAATTGAATGAAAATGTAACAAAAAACGATTTTGGAAATAAATATATACTCCCTCCGTCCCAAAAAGTTCTTCCTACTTTCCTATTTGGGTGTCCCCTAAAGTTCTTCCTATTTCCTTTTAT
>JAWWMW010000704.1:36581-47822 GCA_035048345.1 Echeveria elegans
CTCTATAACCCGGTAACGACCCCACCATTTATGGGTATCACCTCACTTCCTCCTGCCGGCCACGTAGACCAAGCCAAACCACAACTTTAGCGCAAAGAAAATGAAAAATGGCCGGTGGTCGGGTCCTTTGGTCCATGCAGACGTATATAGTACTTGGTACTACTTACGCACTACAATTTAAGGAGCCTGACGATTTTGGAAGGACAATAATGCAGTCCTTTGTGGTCCGCTGGCTACCTAGCTAGCCATAATATAAGTCCCTCCCGGAAAATATTGCCTATTCCGAGATGTGTGACATTTACTGGATCAGTTCTACTACAAGATTGTACCATCGATCAGGGGCATACATGTCTTTTTATCCAATTTTGTAAGAAGCATCCTATGTAAGATAGGCTAAGCATAATTATGGAGATTCGTAAGTTAGAGTTTCATCAACAAAATTCGAGAGCTAATTAACTAGCCGCACTAGTCAATTATAAGTTATTCTCCTGATTCAAGAATATTTAACCTCGTACAATACTAGTTTTTTCTCTTTGTAGAAACAATTTTAGTAAGTGTTCATCTTTTGGGATACTTCCCGAATTTGAATACTCAAGTGGTTATATCAAGTATTTTGTCAGCACACTTAACATGCAACATATAAGCGTAGGCTAAATACAACTATTTCAACAAAAAATCATTCATAAAATGTATGTAAAACTCTTCAATCGATTATGAGTACTCAAGGGTTCGTTAGACCCTTGTCATCAAAGTAACTACTCACTCATTTCGAATGAATAATGATACATAATCGAACTAAAATGTAGAAAAAAGAGTAAAGTGAAGAAGGGTTTTTAGGAACAAAAATAACGGGTCTTCAAACGTAGCTGGTTTCTTGCAAAAATCGAAACTTGGAACTTTAGTTGGAAATGGAGTGAAGATCTTTGTGAAATATGATTCTGGAGATAAATTTCTTCTCGGAAAAATCTCTTTGTGGAGAGAATGAGACCTCTTTTTATAATGCAAACCGAAAACCTTATATTTTCCATCATAATGAGGGAATTCCAAGCTTTTCACTCTCCCTCATAATGCCTTGCATTGAAGCTCCATAGTAAATCTTCAAATCCTTTTCTTGTCATAAAAGGGGTCTTCCTGAAGTACAAGTTTGCCCATTTAATCAGATTTTCGGTTGATCAAAAATTGAACAAGTCATAGGGATCCTTTTTGTCGAAACGATTTCCCTCTCGGCCGAGCTAATGCTCTCTGCATGTTTGGTACAGTCGAGAGGAATTTCTCTCAGTCGAGACATTCCAGTGATCCCGGTTGAAGGCTTCCTGGCTTCTTCTCGGTCGAAATGAACTCAATCGAGACAACTCCCACTGAAAGTTTGGCATGGTCGAGAGAAGCTTTGTCTCGGTCGAGAGAAATCTCGCATGTTGACATTGACTGTTCCGTTGACCTAGCATAACTTGACCAAAAGCTTCCATTTTTGCTCCTTTTGAACTATACTTTTCGCTATATTCTGCTCCAAACTTCTACAATCATCATCAACCGTGTTTTATACCTGAAATGAGGATGTGAGAGAAGAATACGATTCCATATATATTGTAAATGTTTCAAAAACAAGCAAATATGTGTATAAATTAGCAGACATTTACAACACCGATCAGTATTATTATCTCGAGTTCAGATAATAAACGAGTGTATTTTTACTCCACCAAGCTCTACCAAAATTAGTGAGATTAATGTGCGACATTTATATTTTTCTAGAACCATCAAGACATCTTCCTGTAGTCCAGCTAACGGGGAAGGATAAATGCATGGCTGTGTCACTTTCAAAAATGGGCTTGAATGTCTATTCTCGGCACATAAGGCGTTTTGCATACTTTTGATTTAAAACCCTTTGCTAATGTTTTAAATCTGATAACGTAGTGTAAGGACAAATTTGTTCGACACAAGAAGCGTTTTGCATGCCTTTGATTAAAACTCTTTCGTTCGACATTTGGAGAAGAACGTAACAATCAGCCCTTTGTGGTCCGCTGGCTTGCTAGCCATAAAGTAAATCCCCGCAATGTTAAGATTGTCGTACCATCAGGGGCATATACGTCTTTAGCCAATTTCGAAGCACTCTATTTCCTAGGCCTAGTTTGGCTAAAGTATAAATATGGAGGTGGTTCGTAAGTTAGAGATTCATCAACAAAACTTGCGAGCTAATTAACTAGGCGCTGCTTCGATCTACTACAATGCTGATCTCCTTGCTCTTCCTATTCCCCGTGTTACTCTTACTTAAATGGCACTACAATAAGCACCATGCACCATCAAAAAGCTTGCAAGCTCCCTCACCCCCAAAACTTCCTGTAATTGGAAACTTGCACCAAGTTGGCTGCTATCCATACCGATGTCTTCAGTCCTTGGCCAAGCGTTACGGTCCTTTGATGCTGTTTCACTTAGGTGGTGCACCAGCCTACATTGTTTCATCTGCGGAGGTGGTTCGAGAAATCTTGAAAACACATGACCTATCTTTTTCAAGTCGTCTTGAGTCTATCATAAGCCGAAAGGTTATGTATAAGGATGTGATCATGGCACCATATGGCGAGTACTGGAGACACGCTAGAGGTTTGAGCGTTACACACCTTCTAAGCCCCATTCGAGTGAAATCTATAGAACATGTTAGGGGTGAGGAAACGTTACTGATGATTGAAAGGATCAAACAGTTTAACTCATCTCCGTTTAATCTGAGCGCGCTGATTGAAACAGTTTCTATCGACGTAATGTGTAGGGCTTGTATTGGGAGGAAGGTGAAAGGGGAAGGTGCACAAAGAAAGTTCAATAAGATTTTTGAAGACTTTAACACTTTGTTAGGTGTTTTCAACATAGAGGAGTATATCCCTTGGCTCGGGTGGATCAATCATTTTAATGGACTGAACAAGAGAATAGAGAAGTGTCATCATGATATCGATCAGTTCCTTGAAGAGATGATTATCTGTGACAAGTTAGAGAGGGATCGTGGAGCTGGAGAAGAGAAATTTTTGTTGGATGTCCTTCTTGACGCTCAAGATAAGGATGGGTCTAATATTACAAGGGATAGCGTGAAAGGAGTTCTTATTGTAAGTGTCCTATATTCATACTCATCTAAGTTATACTGTTAATAAATTCCAGTTGATCATTTACTCATTTGTACATCACCGTTACACATTTATAGGATATGTTTGCCGGTGGGATCGACACAACATATGTGGTGATGGAGTGGACGATGACCGAGCTAATAAGGCATCCAGAGATCTTAGAGAAAGTTCAGAAAGAAATAAGGGAGGTTGTTGGTGACAAAACCCTCATAACTACACAAGACTTATGCAAAATGAGTTACCTAAAAGCATCAATCAAAGAGGCAATGAGATTGTACCCACCTTTTCCAATCCTTCCACGAGTTTCGAGCAAAGACGTTGATGTGCTAGGCTACACGATTCCTGCAAATACCAGGATCTTAATAAGTGCATGGGCAATTGGGAGAGATCCAGCTTATTGGGAACATCCTGATGAGTTTAGGCCAGAGAGGTTTCTGTTGGGTGATAATCCATCGGTGGACTTTCAAGTCAATGACTTCAAGTGGGTTACATTTGGTGGAGGTAGAAGAGGATGCCCTGGAATGTCATATGGGGTTTTGCTTGTCGAGCATGTCTTAGCGTGTCTTCTTCATAATTTCAACTGGTCGTTGCCAGGGAATCAAAAGGCAGTGGATCTCGACATGACTGAGTTTGTGGCCTTTGCCTTGCATAAAATGCATCCTCTTATTGTCGAGGCCACCCCCTACACCAAATCCTAATTTCTACCTCTTCTTTTCCTTCAGGTTCTTTACAATGGTAATATCATCATATATGTCATGCGTGTCATTCAGAGTGTATACACGAATATTCTTGAAGAAAATTCTATGTGTGTTCCCATAAAAATTAAAATATTTAGTTATATCTCGATTCTATGTATGTTCTATCTCGATTGCAACCGGTAAATAAATGGTTGTGATAGAACATGTATAGAGTGTACCCGTAAAATGCAATCTAGATATTTACTATTCTATCTCGATTGCATTTTGTATAAATAAATGGTATTTGCATCTTATCCAATATTGTCTACGTACCCAAGTTAGTATTTAACTTGTACTGTTTGAATGTGAGAAAATCGGGAAATGAAAGAAAAAACAAGCGCATTTTCCGATCCGGATACAACATGTTATACAAGGTTACGAAGAATATCATTGTCCTCAGCAACAATGACCTTTTCAATATATATGATGTACTGTTACAAATTGATAAATGCAGTTAATAAAATGTTATGTAGTCTCCCTTAGACCCTTACTATCTTACAATGAAACGCGTTGCAAATTTGTCTGTTTTACTTGTGCTTGTGCAGCTTGAATGTACAAACTATCTGCATGGTCCTTCAAGAAGTGTTTGATCTGTCAACCGACAAGAAATCAGTGAAAGGAACATTGGTTGTTTTTTCCTGTTCCACCTCATCTTCATCCTTTGCATGATTGATAACTTCACTACTGGTGTTTTTTGTGTGTTTATATTCATGAAGTTATAAAACTCTACCGTATGCTGATGACACGGAGTTGTAATATCTAGACTTAAATTACTAGCTTTTGTGCTTCCACATAGTCCAAAGTTCGACCCATAAATCCATTGAAAATTGGTAATAAGTGGCTGAAGCTAGCTATTGTGCTTGAAGGGGTTATAATTATTTATCGGTGCATTAGATTGAAGCTGGTCATGTATGTTTGCGCGCAGCTTGAATAGCTAGCCTTCCTCCTTGCATAAACCCTAGATATCTCTCTACACCTTCGCTCCATGATTACATGCTAGTGATTCTTAACAGCATTATCTGTTCGCCTGGGGAACATGCGAGCAATCACTGACCATCTGTTTCCGTGGACTCGGTGAGATGCAAGAAGTCGCTCTTCTTCCTCTTCGGTAAAAGGGTTACGTTTAATTTTGGAGTCTAGCTGACTGAACCATCTCAACCTACAGTTTTTTCCTGTTTACATATGCATCAACTTTACCAGGTTGGGTTGTTGTTGTCTACATGTGTTTAAGTCTTCACATATCAGGAAAATTTAACATAATCAATATTTTGTTTGATCAATAATTCTAATCAATCAAAAATAGGTCATCCAAAGTTGATATTAGGGTTACAAAAGCATACGAATTTCTAACTAAGTGATATGATTCCTCAAAATTAGCAAAGTCATAAAGAATATGAATTCAAACAAGCAGCAAGTTAATATTTGATCGAGCATCCATGTACCCCTAAAAAAACTAGCTTTTCGCGTTGCTAACAAATGAAAAGAAGGTTAAGGGAAGGTAGATGATCAAGAACTGACCTGATCTTCCTTGAAGATGTTCTGCTATAGCGTTCCAGTTATGAGGTGGAAGCTTTTCATCTTCAGCTGGCCTCCAATGTCCTCTTGTACACATATGAATTCCTTAACTCCCAAATCAACATGAAAGATCTAAACTCGTACATATGTAATATTAACAAATATTGTCCAATCCCTTGTCGGCCGAACAATACCTTAACTTCTTTTTATCATGACACACTAGTTGTCGTGCCGTCATCCCGACGGGATGCGGCGGGAACTCATACATATGGAATATAAACACATATTGTTCTATCCCTTGTCCGCCCAACAAGACCTTAACTTCTTTCTATCATGACATTTACGACAAAAAGTTTCTCATGAGACCCAAAATAATATATCAGACAATACTCTTATCATAATAATAATTTTAAAAAAAAAACAGACATGACCGTTACAATCGGACGGCCCAAAATCGTTAAAACAGCCCATCTTTTTCATGGCCTGTCATTCAAACCGATCACCCTTCGCGGCCCAAAAGCGTTAGAACAGCCCATCTTTCAATCGTGCGACTTTCGGCACACACCGAACATTTGACGCCGTTTATTTCGTAAACCACAATCTCCGTTTCGCCCTCTCTCGCCCTTCCCCAATCTGCAAACCAGAAACCGAGTCGACGCTCCTCCGCCGCAAAAGGGTAAGCGTAGTTTACCCTAATTACTTGAAATTCGTACTCAGAATTGAATCTTTCTTTCTTACTAGTTGAGCCCCTGAAGAAGTGTTTTTGTGTGTGTTTGTTTTGTGTTTCCTGGTTTGAGCTGCTGGAATCTTGATGCATTTTGCGTGATAGCAGAAGATTGCGAGGGAGTAGTGAAACTGGTGTTTATTAGATATTCTTTTTCCTATTGTAGAAATTGGATTTTCATATTTGCGAAACCCTAAATTGATACAATTTGGGGATTCTTGGTTATTAGTTGATCTAGTCAGGCCGTGTGAAAATGGCGTATATCGATTTCAAGCATGAGGATTTGGAAGTATGCCATTTTGAATCGGAACTTGACTTAATTCAATTGGTTTGGATGTTTTTAGGTTTATAGTTTTGATCGTGTTGTTAGTGTTTTGCTCGATGTGATGTGTGTGATTCACTAGATGTATTGCTACCAGTGGTTGTTGAGTCATGTGATTGATGTTGGTGATATATTGATGTTTAGGAACCCTGTCGGAGAAACATTTCAGAATCTTAGATCTCTGTTGGAAGCTCGAGTTTTGCAAGCGAGATGGATGATTGGGGTAAGAGCCTGTCTTTGAACTTCGTTTGAAAAAGAAAAAAGCATTCCTTACTGTGGCACTTCGTTTTAGCTGCGGATCGAACTGCCAGCATTTTCTTCTGGCTTTTAGATAGTACGATTATTCAGGAACTTAAATTCAAAATTTTAAAGCCAAGAAATTAAAACTAGACTTGTTGTTTCTAGTGTTGGAGATTATAAATGTTATTCATTTTTCATATCATAATTTTTTTGGGAAACCGATACTTATTTAGTGTGTTGTTCCCTTTGATACTTAATTATAGTCGCCGTTTACTCACTGATGATTTGTTCCAGAGGATCAACCCGCTCAACCTGTTCTTAAGAAAGAACTCTTGAAAAGTTCTTGGGATGACGAGGATGTGGAAGACAATGATGTGAAAGATTCTTGGGAAGAGGAGGATGAGTCAGCGCCCCCTCCGGTTTGTTTAATGATACACGATCCATTACATTTTCATCACATTGTTGTCTACTAGAAAAGCTTGGTTTTTGGACCCTCATGTACAATGGGTACATTTCTTCCTTCCGGCGTTCTTTACTGCAAATGCCGGATATTGATATAAAATGTGTCAGGTTGTTGCTGCTCCAGAACCAAAGCCTTCGAAGGTTTCTAAGAAAGTGGAAGCAAAGGTTAGTGGCAAGGAAGTGAAATCAACATTAGCAGTCAAGGGAGAGCCGCTTGATCCTGTTGCAGAAAAGCTACGCCAACAAAGGTGATAATGGTTACTATTTTTTATATTATTTTGCTGATTTTTTAGTTATTTCTCAGTTGGTAATATCTTGTTTTCATGCATTAAGGCTTGTTGAAGAATCTGATTATAAAGTCACGGCTGCTCTGTTTGGTAAAAAGGATGACGAGAAATCTCTTGATAACTTCATTCCCAAGTCTGAAAGTGACTTCATGGAGTATGCAGAGCTGATATCGCATAAGCTTCGTCCATATGAGGTAATGAACATAAAACTGATGCACCATATGTTTTTTTTCTTTTTCTTAATTAACAGTTTTGTTGTCGCTGCTCTTCAGAAAAGTTTCCATTACCTCGGACTACTTAAAGCAGTAATGAGGCTATCAATGACGAATCTAAAGGCAGCTGATGCGAAAGAAGTTGCCTCCTCAGTCACAGCAATTGCTAATGAAAAACTGAAGGCTGAGAAAGAAGCAAATGCGGGTAAAAAGAAAACAGGTAATGTCCAGAATTATAACAGTTTCTTTACTTCAGTCTATAATGTGACGACATTGATGATTCTTTGCAAAAAATGAAAAATTGTTCCTACAGCTGCAAAGAAGAAACAGCTACAAGTGGATAAGCCCGTTGACGAAGCTGCTGAAGTGTACGATGCACTTGATGATGACTACGACTTCATGTAACTGAGCAATGCATACAGGCTACAGCCAAGTCAGGTGACCTCTATTGTAAAGGATACCCTGACCAGCTAATGGAGAACGTTTACAAAATCATTTTACAGCAGCCACTTCAAATCACAATAGTCCGCAGTCTTTTCGTGTCAGGACGTTCCTACTTTCGACCTTTGGTTTCATGTTGTTTGTGATATAAATCGTTGTGAGTCACATTTATAATCAACATTTATACATTCATTTGGATTATGAACTGCCTTGTGGCATCATCATACAATTATACCAATATGGAATCTTCGATTAAAAGGCCCATCTGCATTTTTTTTGTCTGTGAAAATGGTGATAGTTGAGAAACCAAATTAAAGTGCATGCACTTTTGCTTAAATACAGATTTTAGGCCAGATTCACAATGGACGTAAATTCAACAATGCTGCAAAAATTGTTGAGTAATTCATAAGATTGCAAAACCTAATTAACCGTGATAATACGTCCAAAGTCGAAAAACAAAGAAAATACAAGCGAAACAAATCATCAAAGAGCCCTACAATTGATATGCAACATTTTCGATTGTATATAGGAGTAGCTGTCAATTAGGGTTGCACCAACGTTTCATATGCTCTGATAAAAATGAGCCACTTCCCGGTTCAGTCACACCGGACTTAGCTAGTGTGCTTTCTTTTCGTCGTCGAGCCAGGTTCAAAGATAATAACTCTTGGCTGACTCTCTCAATTTTTCTATCCGTGGAAATGGTTCGTCTCCTGATCCATCTGACAAAAAAAAAAGGAACTTTCAGCCAATTTGAATTTTGAACTACAACTAATTAAATCTTAATCTATATAAGCCACCTATCTTGTTCTGAAAAAAGGAAAAAAAAATCTTATTAGGCTCATATGATAAGACATCAGCTTCAAAACCTAAATGTAAAACTTAGAAACTGGATTTGAAAACTCAGCCATGCATGTGGGACCTAATTAGTTAGAAGACATGCATTGCTGAAAACTCAAAGACATGAACTTGTCTTCGATTGTTTTGTTGCAATTAAAAGTCTGCAATACATGCAAGCATGCAGCAAAATAGAGCTCTGCACTACTGAAACCAGGTTGGAAGTTTATTGTTAATATATACCTGAGGAAGCTGCTGGTCTGTCAGTGCTCTTGACAGTTCTGTACATCTATATGACACCCAAAAAACACAACCAAACAAAACAAACTGTTAATGTAAGGAAGAAAACGGTAACACAAACAAAACTTGTTAGAGAGAAGATTAATTAATTAGTTATACTGTTTTGTTTAATGAAGGGGACAAGGTTGATATTATGTATGTGGGGTTTGTTGAGGAGTGAGTAAATGAGAGTTGTGTTATTGAGAAATGATGGCTGGCTAGTAGGTAGAGCATAGCTTTTACTTTCTGGAAAAGTTTGCAGGAATTGATTGTTTTTTGTTTACAAAACAGTAGCAGCAACACATAACACAGTACATACATACATACAGAGGGTAGATAGAAGTAAGGGTAAGACTCTTATCTCCCACTCTTTCTCTCTCTTATCTTTCATCGATCATCGATGTATAATTCACAGTTCATATATTTATATGCATATGTTAATGTCAGTATCTTGTAGATATGAGCCACCATCTGGGTGAATGCAATGTGAGTCATATGCCACATCATATTACCAATATAAGATATGAACCAAAAGCCTTTCAGCTTGGATAATTATACTAGAGCGAAGTGAAATATCAACGGTGTGTATATCTAGTATTCTTAATCACATTCAAGTTACAAATATTAACAACATAGAGATAGATAGATGACCATAACCATTGATGTAGGCATAGCAAGGTCTGATATTAGGGGTACTGAATTGTGAATGTCATATATATAGGTTGAAGGATCGATGTACAAGAGCTATAAGATAGATGATGAAGAAGAAGAAAATTGCGGTACCTGCAAATGACTCTTAACATGAGCAAGCGTTAAGTCTTTAACATCCATTAGCTCCAAGACTGACTTTGGGGTTGCCCCTAAAATGCAAATAACAGTATTCCTCATTAGATCGATGACTGATCAAGTACGACTAGCGTCTAGCAAAATGAAAAGGATTTACAAATATGATGAATAATATAATGACTGATGATATTAGTGATGAATTAGAGAAAGGGATCAGAGAGACTTTACTTTCATGGCCTCCAAGGAGCTCAACAGCATGAACAAAGCGAGCATGAAGAGAGCTAGTCCATCTCATCCTAGGAGCCCTAATGTTTCTTCTATTCTGAATCTTGGGTATCATGAGTCTTGATCTCAAAACGCCACTACTAGCCTCAGGGTTACCGTAGCTGAAACCAAATGCTCCTTCGAGTATACCCGGATATTGTTGATTTGAACCACTTCTCAAGTGGTGAAATTGTTGATGTTGCTGCCCAATTGCTTCCATGGACATCCCGTTCAGCCTCATAACCCCTCCAAAATTAGGGTTACTGCTTCTATACAATGATAATGCTGATGATGAGTTGTGATTGTATATTGGGATACCTTTGATGGGTTCTGAGTACCAGCCCTCATCAGGAACATGCTGGTTATAACTGGCCGTGTGATGTCTTCCATTTTGTAAACTAGGGCAAAACTGAACCGTTGTGTTAGGGTTTGTAGCATCATTTAGGCCAAGCGTACTAGGTATTGATGGTTTTTGATGCTGTTGTTGCCTCGAAAGATTGTCACTCTCCGCAGAAAAAGGAACAAGTGAGAGCTCAGTGTCAGGCTCCTCACCGTGGTATATCAAAGATGACAAGTGACTGGATGAAGCAACTATGTTTGGAAGGCTAATGTGCAGATCAAGATCAGGAACATCCATTTTGCTACTGCTTTTTGATGGTACTACCGATGGTACACCGGGAACGTTACACACATCGCCTTGATTAATGTTGAACAACAGAAGAATCAAATCTAAGTTGTTGAAGAATTCAATGATGGATCAAAGGTGTTTTTGTAGAGATAATGATGTGTGGTAGAAATAAAAAGGTGGGTGTGATTATAAGTTCTTTTGAAGAATTGAAGAGCTAGAAGAAGAAGGTGGACACAGTTTTCTTTTCTCAAAAGACAAACATCCTCAATGAGGAGAGAGATAGGGATGTGTGTAGGTATATCATGATGTATGGGTTGGATATTCACTTCTACTCCCTCCGTCCTGAAATGATCTTCCTGTTTGGATTGATGGCACGGTAATTAAGGAATAATGAGAGTGTGAGAGT
>JAWWMW010000704.1:61403-73545 GCA_035048345.1 Echeveria elegans
ATTCCATTTTAGGAAAGTGTAAGCTTTATTTTGGGACACCCAAAAAGGAAAGTGTAAGCTTTATTTTGGGACAGAGGAGTATATCACAATCCAAACAAGAAGAACAAAATAGAATGAAAGAAGTATGTGAGATTTAGCTTTTATTTTGTACTCCATTTAAATCTAGGAGTAATACTGAAGACCTAGGGTTTCTTAGAACTGATACAAAATTACATTTTCTACCAATTATATGTGATGACCCAATACCAAAGAGACTTTGTGAATAACATTATGAATAGTGAAGTGTATTTATATTTACCTTTCTTTTTGAGCAATGTCCGACCAATTTATTGAAGAACATAAACATGATATTAATTACCTTAACAACACAATAATGTAGGACTATGACCATGTACACGCACGTCTTTAATATAAAAAAAATTTTGTTCGTATTTCACATAATTAAATTTAGGAAAGTATTCGATATGTTGAATAGTCACCATAAAAATAAAATAAATGCAGAATAATTGATTAGGTGTGAAATTAAACAAAAAGAAGAAATTGGTAGAATTGTTGTCTACATTTTTGTACCTATTTTGCAACATCAATAAATGAACTGACCACATGTACCAAGTTTTGCATGAACTCCATAAAAACGTCTCAAGCATTTCAATCCCTCACAACTCCCATTCCACCCCATCTCCTCCTCCTCCCCTTCATCCCTATTTCAATCTCCTCAATCACCCCTCAAATCCCAAAATGGAAATAGAGTCCACCAAAGGCGGTGGTGGCACTGTCAAGGCGGTAGGACCGCTCACGGCTGGACTGTCACCATTAAGTGAAACAATATGGCGCGACAGAGCGTCGCGCCATGAGTCTGTTGGAGATATCTCCGCCAGACTCACTTGGAAAGACTTGACTGTAGTGGTTGCACTTGGTCATGGTGAATCACAAACTGTATTGGACGGGTTGACCGGGTTCGCTGAGCCTTGCTCACTTACTGCTCTTATGGGTCCTTCTGGCTCTGGTAAATCTACCTTGCTTGATGCCCTTGCCGGCCGCCTCGCTGCTAATGCCTTCTCGTCCGGCTCTGTTTTGCTTAATGGAAGGAAAACTAAACTCTCCTTCGGCACAGCTGTAAGCGAACCACAGTCTCCAAAAAATTTGGAAAATTTTCCAAAAAAATTTCAATACAAAATTTCCAAGAAAAACGCTACTGTTTGTGGCTATTCTGTTTACAATGCTCTGTTTCGGTTCCTCTGCTTTTCAATGCTCTGTTTTGGTTCCTCTGCTTTTCAGTGCTCTGTTTTTGCAAAGTTTTCAAGAAAATAAATTTTCTGGATACTTTTTGCAGGCATATGTGACACAAGATGATAATCTGATTGGGACGTTAACGGTGCGCGAAACAATCATGTACTCAGCGAACCTGAGGCTTCCGGACAACATGAAAAAATCCGAAAAGCTAGCTTTGGTAGAAAGCACAATAATGGAAATGGGTCTTCAAGATTGTGCAGATACTGTGATAGGAAACTGGCATTTGCGAGGAATTAGCGGCGGGGAGAAAAGGCGAGTTAGTATCTCTATTGAAATCCTCATGAGGCCTCGGCTGCTCTTCCTCGACGAGCCTACTAGTGGACTTGATAGGTACTTAAAAATCGATTTCTAAATGATTTGAAAGACTTTAATTGAGAGATTAAATTTGGCCGTAAAGCGGATTGTTATTGATGTGTTTGATGTATTTTTTTTGATCAGTGCTTCGGCGTTCTTTGTGACTCAAACTCTAAGAGGCTTGTCGCGCGATGGGAGGACTGTTATAGCGTCGATCCATCAGCCGAGCAGTGAGGTTTTCGAGCTTTTTGATAGGTTATTCTTGCTTTCCGGAGGCAGAACTGTTTACTTTGGACAAGTTTCTGATGCATATGAGGTAAGGATTTCACTTGGAACCCAAAAAAATCGATACTAAATCGCTGTTTTCTTGAGATTCTGACTAATGAAATTGTTTCGATCCTATCACGATTTCGTTCTAACCCTAGTAATGATTTTTGCAGTTCTTTTCGCAAGCGGGGTTTCCCTGTCCGGCTCTAAGGAACCCATCTGATCATTTTCTCCGATGTATCAATTCAGACTTTGATAAGGTTAAGGCCACACTTAAAGGATCCATGAAATTGAAGGTACTTTTTTTTGTCTGTTGGCTTATGGTTATCTTAAAACTATGTGTCGAAATTTCTAGTTTTTTTCTTCTTCTCAGTTTCTGATGAGTTATTTGTATCGGGTTTAATCAGTTTGATTCGAGCCAAGACCCTCTAGAGAAGGTCACGACAGCTGACGCTACGCGCCAACTGATTGAATTCTACCGAACATCTCAATACAGCTACTCAGCGCTCGAAAGAGTAGATCAGATTTCCAAACTGGTAAGTTCAGGATTTCATACTTTCCGCAACTTAGAATATAAGTTCTTATTTCTTATAAGAATGTTTTTAAGCAGAAAGGGACCGTGCTCGAAGCAGGAGGAAGTCAAGCAAGCTTCCTGATGCAGGCTTATACCTTAACAAAACGATCATTCGTCAACATGTCTAGAGATTTCGGATACTACTGGCTTAGGCTTATAATCTACCTTGTCGTCACTATTTGTATAGGAACTATTTATTTCAATGTTGGCACGAGCTATACCGCCATTTTGGTATGTCTTTCTGTTTCTCAGATCTTTTGTACAATGCCGGCATGACCTGATTTAAGGTTTTTTTTTTTTGGGGGTAACAGGCTAGAGGCTCGTGTGCGTCTTTCGTGTTTGGATTCGTGACTTTCATGTCCATCGGAGGCTTTCCGTCCTTCGTAGAGGATATGAAGGTATTGATACTAAAAGTCTAAAGTCATCCTCACATTTCAATTTTTCCAAAAAGAAAAAAATTGTTCCGTCGAGGCTTACTTCTTTTTCTTTCTCGTTACGAAGGTATTTCAGAGGGAGCGACTGAACGGACACTACGGAGTAACAGCATTTGTTGTCAGTAACACAGTATCAGCAATGCCATTTTTGATAATGATAACCTTCATCTCCGGGACAGTTTGCTACTTCATGGTCAGATTGCATCCAGGCTTTGTGAACTATGCATTCTTTGTTCTGTGCCTTTACGCAAGCGTTACTGTCGTCGAAAGCCTTATGATGGTCATAGCGAGCGTCGTGCCTAATTTCCTTATGGGTATCATCATCGGTGCAGGCATTCAGGTAACAAATTTTTTTTTAAAAAAAAACCTTCTAAGGAAACTCCGGAACTTTTCTGTTTAGGATATTTACCTAAACAGCTTTCGTTTCGGTCTGAAATTTTATCAGGGAATTTTCATGCTGGTTTCCGGGTTCTTCAGACTCCCAAATGATATCCCAAAGATATTCTGGCGGTATCCGATGTCTTACATCAGTTTTCACTTCTGGGCTCTTCAGGTACTAATCCTTGGCTTCTGTATCTAATATTTTCCTCGTCCATTTCCTAAGCAAAAAAAAAATGTATCGATTTCTTCGAGAGAAAAAAAACTTCTAATACTTTTACGAATTTTTTTTAGTCTCGCTAACAAAAATTTCTGGATACGCCGCTGTATTAGGGACAATACCAAAATGACATGAAGGGAATGGTATTCGACAGCCAACCACCGGATCAGTTCAAGATACCAGGAGAGTATATACTCGAAAATGTCTTCCAAATCGACGTAACCAGATCAAAATGGACAGATTTAAGTGTGTTATTCGCAATGATCATAATCTACCGGATTGTTTTCTTCATCATGATCAAGATCAACGAAGACGTTACTCCTTGGGTCAGATCCTACATTGCTAAGAGAAGATTACAGCATAAGAACAGCAGCCAGAATCACACCGTTGCTCCGGATCATAGCCTTACAAAATCTCCTTCCTTGAAAAACTTCGTTGCGAATCGTGAATCAGTGTAAATTACTCTATTTTTTTACCCTTTTGATCAAATCTCCAAACAAATTAACAGGAGTGGTTTGTATTTACTTGTAAGATGTATTCTTTTTTTTTTCTTTTCGCTTTTTCGAAGAATTCACTGGAAACTCATATTTTCTTCAACATACAAAATATATGTGAATTATTTGCACATCCCGGGTTTTTTTTTTCCTACGCAGACATACTAAGAAAGTACTTATGAATCATGGATATCAAATCATAAACGGTTTGATGATACTTTTTCTGCTCTAACACAGTCTAATGAGCGCGTTTCGTGTGTGTAGATTTGCAGTTTACTTAGGTTAATGAAGAAAAGGGCCAAGATTGAGGGAAGGGAATGAATGTGTGTGAGTGAACATTGGACAGAATGGGAACAGCATTGAACAACAACGTCAGGATAACATCCTATTTGTGGTTTTTATGACCATGCAGAAAGGATGAAACAACATTCATTTTCTTTGTCAGGATAAAACTCTTTTGGATCTGTTTTTTTTTTTTTTTTTGATTTATGGGGATTTACACGATGACTTTTCAGACGGTCACTCATCCTGGTACTGCTCTCGCCCAAACACGCTTAACTGCGAAGTTCTTATGAAATTCGGTACATCAGTGTTGTTATAATTGCCTCCTTTTGCAGCTGGTTAGTGTTTGTCTGATCACACCATTGAATTTTGGGGCATTTTTTTTTTTTTGAATTTTTGAGTTAATATGTATACAGCTAACTCTGAGCAAAAATGACGTCTTAGTAATTGGCAAGTTTTTGAAATAGTTTATTTTATTGATTATTTGAAAATCGAAGAATAGTAAATGATACACATTGATAGTGGTTCGACGTATACTCACATATTAATTCTTAGGGTTTGGATCGGGTGAGAATAATTAAATATGATGAAAATTTGCAAGCTCATCTCGTCTGTCAATTCTTTTCATCCCACGGCCTCACTAGGTGGTCTTCAGCTTCCTCACTAGGTGACTCTCCCTGCCCCCTCTTTCCGCTAAGAACAGCTGAGCTCGCACCAGATGCCTCGTCACCTTTGATTGACCTGTTTCAACATATTCCGAACTAGGGGTGGCAAAATGGATTGACTAGTTGCATTATTAATGGATTTTAAATGGATTAAATGATTCAATCTATTTAACATATGTAATTAGATTAAATGGTCCAAACGCATTAATTAATTTAATTTTTTTAATCCAACAGATTACTTTGCCACCTCTATCCCGAACATCAATTTCTTGTTCACGTCTCATCTGTTTTTATTCTTGAATGACCTTAGTAAAAACCAGCTTTTCAACAAGTTAGCTAGCATGTCATACGCCATACATCCAACCACGAATGCCATGAAATATGCATGCATTTCTTATCCAACGAAGCAGGATACCATCGTAGAAAACGTTGGCAAGCTTGAAGAAGATGTTTCCCAAAATCCAAAACCAGAATCTGGTCAAGAACCTAAATGCGAATTAAACATCTGATGTCTTGACAGTTGCATGTATATATAGCTCACAAAAAGCCACCATTGGGGAGATATCAGTCCTCAAAAGAGCTGAAGACACCTTTGTTGAAGAAGCATAGCCCAACAAAGAGTTTTCAAAGTAAAGAGACTACGAAGCCTGCATCATCCAAGCAGGTTCAGTACTTTCACCAACTACTGAGGACAGAAATCTTCCTATCGAAATCAAAGATGATGATAGTAAATCAAAGAAATGGGGCAGAGGAGCAAACATGCTCGATTTAGGCAAAAACATGGGTGAGAAACTTGAAGAAAAAAGGCGAGAGATTGAAGACAAAAGTAGATCTATTGTCGAGAAGATGATAACACAAGGAAAAAAGTTAGTAATGGGATCGAACTGTTTTGTTGATATATTCTCCACACATTCCCAAGAAAATGGTGGTGTCGCGTGCACAAAGTATGATATGTTACATCCATTGCAAGTTATACGTGGGAGGCAATCTTCTCTACACACAAACTCGCTTTTCATCGCTTATGGGATGAAACAGTTGGGTTGCAAGCATTTTGTTTTCATCTTCTTTTTCTACTTCAAGTTTAAGTCCATATGAACAGGTCCGAACTACTTCTCATTGGCTATGAAATTCATTTCATTGTTTTCTACGAAACTAATCAAAGGACCTTCCTTCACAAAAACATTGTATTGTTGTCTGGTTGTTGATCAACTGTGCCAAAAAGGATGGTAGTTGAGCTAATCGAAATTCTTGACATATTGTTTGAGTAAGAGTTTGGATCATGAAAAATCACGAGGTGAAACATTTATATAAGAATTCTTAGAGTAACCAAACATAAAAATCCGTACACCTCTGAAAAAAGAATTCCATATTACAAACCTTTCATGATCCGAACAGACTCTGAGTTGTCGAGAAGTTTCCAAAGTAAATGAAAACTGTGTCTCAACATGAAACATGTAAACAAATGAACTCATGAAGAAAACTAAATACACAAATGTGAAGTTTTACACAAGAACAAATGAAAAGAATATCAGACTGCATTTTTATGGGCATCAGTTGGCAATTTCAATATCATCAATCCTCCTCAACACTTCACTCACTTTCGGCCTCCGCTCCGGATTCAGCTCAGTACACTCTAAACCAAGCTCAAACAACCTCTTAGCCATCACATCCATCTTGGCGCCCTTCGACCGGTCTTCGTTAGCCAATCTCCTTACCCACTCCACCACCTCCTCCGCGGACATTGTTCCATCTTCATTCTCAACTTCTCCATCATACGGGTTTTTCCCCGTAATGATCTCAAGTAAAATGATCCCAAAGCAATACACATCTGCTTTGGTAGTCAGTTTTCTGAACTGAGCGAACTCCGGACAAATTCCAACGGCTAGTTTTTGAGAAGTTTTACGTGATGGGAAGAACGGTAAGTAACCGAAATCCGTCAGTTTGGCTTTGTAAGTTCCTCTGATGTGATGGAGTAGGACGTTGGACGACTTGAGGTTACCGTGTGGAGCTCCTCGTTGAGGCTGTTGTGGTGAGTTTTGGTGGAGAAAATTTAGTCCCTTCGCTATGTCTTTTATTATATCGAAACGTGACTTCCAATCCAATGGCACTCTTCCCGGTACTCCGGATTCTGAAAATTAAGGCACAATAATACCTGAGTCATTACGTCATGTACATTATATTTTAAGATAATAACACTCTGAAAACATGTCAAAACAACTTATTTACGAAGATCGCGCAAATTTAAGGCTCCGTTTGCGAAAAAAAAAAGAGAATTTAAAGAAAAATGATTTTCTCATAAGAAAGTTGTACGAAAAATTTGATCTTATTTTGCCTATTTTTTATATTTTTTTCCTTACTACTAAACACACATTTCATTTTCACTCAAAAATTTTCTTAAAATTTTCTTTTCCTCTTCATTTTCCCACAACCAAACGCGGCCTAAAAGAAGGAAAAAAATTATCGGAATTTGAATTCAAGAAGTTGAGGAACCATACCATGTAAGAGATCATACAAGTTTCCATTAGGCATAAACTCAGAAATCACCAGCTTCTCATCCTTTGAGTAGTAAAATGAAATTATCTGAACAACATTTTCATGCTTCAGCCTTCCAAGTATTTGCATTTGCTGTAAATAGTCTTTCATGATCAACCCATTGTTCACTTCCCTTAGTCTCTTGACAACTACAACTGAGCCCGATTCGAGCTCCGCCTTGAAAGTCACGCCGGAAATACCTTTCCCTAGGACTGAGGCCGAAGCCTTTAGTAAGTCATCTAAGTCAAATACTGGTGTGTTTTTGTTAAAAAACTGTAGTTCCACTGTCTTCTCAACGTCATCTACGCCTTCGGCATGGGAGACTTTCTTCTCCTCCCATGGTGGTGGGGTTATCGGCTGTGCGGAAAATGCTACAAAACAGAAAAAGTTTAAATCAGTTGAAATATTTTTAGTTGGCAAATTTTTTTTTTTGGAGGGGGAGGGGGGAGAATGAGTGTACCTGAAATGTGGTGTAGTTCAACGTCTTTTTTCTTACGCCCGCCTTTATATAAACAGAAGAAACCAATCATTGCAGAAATGGGAACAAATGCAGCAGCTGCCGCGATCAGTCCAACACTCCATGACTTAAGTTTCTTGTCATTTCCACTACCATTTCCCAATGGCCTTTTATACGCTGGTGGTGGAGGAAAATACCTTCTGCGGCCAGGAGGCGAAGGCGGGGAAGGAGGTGGAGGAGACTGAGGAGGTGGTGGAGGAGAAGGAGGAGGAGCGCACGGCTTCCCTAACTGATTCCCACAAAGATTTGGATTATTTTTCTCAAAGGAACTTTTCGAAAACCTCCTTAACGCGGTTGTTCCAGGGATTTGCCCATCCAAATTATTATTCGACACGTTGAAAATGGCAAGTGAACTCTGATTAAAAGGCGGTATGCTCCCATCGATATAATTCTCTTCAAGCTCCAAAATACTTAACCTCGGTAAATTTACATACCCATATGGAATGTTACTCGAAAACTGGTTTTGTGACAGGATCAGATGTTGCAAGTACTGAAAATTGGATAAATCCGGAAGTGACCCGAAAATCGAATTTTCCTTCAAACTAAGTCTTGTCAAGTATGTAATGTTATATAGAAAGTTATAAGGGAGTGAACCTGTCAATTGCAATCCATTTAAATTGACTTGAACTACGTGCCAGTTCGAGCAAGTGATCCCTGCCCATCTGCTTTGCTCACTTTTTCTGCAAGGTCTTCCTGTCCAATTTGCGCGTAGGTACGCAGCTGTTGAGTTGAACGCGTCCCTGAGACGCAGAAGTTCATTTCTTTCGTCCGGGTAATAATCCCCTGATCTCTTCGCAACTAAAATATCTGATACTGAAACTAATATCAACATAAAAACCAACTTTTGGAAAAAAGTACTCATTTTTTTCTCTCCGAAATGTCAGACTGGATATGAACTAGAGGTGCAGTCACATTGGATGATCAAGAAAAAGAAAATTGCATCATATTTTCATCGAGGGAGAATGGCTGAAGAAGATACAAACATCAGAAGAAAGAATGTCTGAAATATTATCCTTGTTGGGACATTTACTTATATATGGCTTTACATAGGTTGTCTCATTTCATGGATTTTAAACCTGTTTCCTTGGATTATATTATAAGTTTACCAGTTTTAGATATCTGTCAGTGTCGCGGATTTTTGTCAAACTAACCTCAGGATGGCAGCCTCATCGAAACAACATTCTGAGGCGAAAGCGTCATATTTCTTTAGTAGCTGATGTCATAAATAAGGCGATACAATTATTTTATTTACAGCTTCTGTTTCGATATACAAGCAAAGAAGCATTTGATTTGAGGAGCATACTAAAATTCTAAAGAAAAAATAAATCAAAATCTGTTGATGAAATGGTTGTTACAATTTGGTGGGAAACAAAGGAGAAAGGTTGTTGCTGACAGTTGGACTAATAGCCAACTACCTGTTGAGATTGAAAGGCCAAAAAGCTTACGTAAATCTTCACAAATCCAAGATTATGAAATCCTTGGAATGAAATGACTGCTGCATTTGGTGAAGTTGCTCACTTTTAATATCTCAACTGGAAGCTATCTTTGTTGCTAACCTAAGTTTAGCTACTGTTTAGGTAACATTGAGGTGCAACGTAAGCTGTTCCAAGTTATGGCAACATTAAGTAGGATTCAATAAAAGATGAGAAATGTCTGATAGAGGACGACAAGGAAAATGTTTGAAAATGGTATTTCACGTTTCGAATACAATTGTTCAGTCTTTGAGCTAGTTAACACATCTTCAAGGAAATATTGCAGTTTGGAAAAGAAACTGAAAATTCTAGACATTTTAAACTTTGGTTCTCTATATACTGGTTTGATACATCCGATGAACTCATTTTATTAATGAATTACTGGCTTCAAGGGATGAGCTCTCAATGAGGCGAAGTCAAGTCCAGCGTCCAATTCCTCATCAAGTTCTCCTACAACACTTCTACAAAAAGTCAAAGAGAACAGGAGTTAATGTCTTAATGATATGACAATTCATGAAAGGGGATGCGGAAAATGGAAGAAAAATCAAGAAGCCGGAAAGGTGAGTTGCTAACATGTTGTCTCCCCTGATTATGTACAGACCCAGGACGTGCTGTTGAACGCCTTCCTGGAAATTATAATAGTCAAAATGTCAGCTTGATTACAAAAGAACAAAAAGAGAGACTGAAGACAAATTTTAAATCTTGAAGAATATATGATATAAGCAAACAACACATATGGCTAATGGTACAAACCAAACAAGGCCTACAAGGGGTGCAAACAAACTTTAATATAATGCCTCACAGGATATTGAAGCATGCAGGTGCAATGCACTGCACTGCACTGCACCGCACCATACAAGGAACTGTAATTACCATTTTCCTAACAGACGAGGACACCATCATGTGAGACAATACCATTAAACTCGCTGAACACAATCATGCCTTGCCTCATTGAAATTGAGCAGTAAAAAAGCAGCCAAACTATGCTCGAAGCTAAAAATGAAGTACAGTCCAATAAAAAACAGGTACTAAGTATAAAGACAAATGAAATGTTGATAAGATATATATTTCTCAATCAATATGTGAACTCAAGCCTCAAGGACACACCTTTGTGGAATAAACACGCTCATGGGATTCATCAAGGATGATATTCGTAGCTTGGTCAAACCCCTTCAAGACACCCTATATCGTTGCAACCACACAAAGTAAACAGCATGCCCACAAAAGACATTAAATTTTAACGAAACAAAAGATAAGGTTTTGGTGCGTACCACTATATTGCGACCATCATTTGTGATGACCGAGATTTGTTCTGCACAGACACAATAGTTACAAAAAAGAGTCATTTTACAGGCAATAAACTCAAAAAGCCACTCATTAGCATGATCGAAAATAACTGAATACATAAAATTAATGCCAGATTATCCACTTACGATCCACAAGTGACTCAAGTCCAAGTCCACCAGACATTTTTCCGGACAGAAGTAATCCTGCCTGTTCAAGAAACATAACGGTTAGCATGGTGCTCTAAATATCGCAAACCGACAAATACTTCCTATTCAGAAGAACAACACAATCAATCGCAAAACTAACCAAAAGCACCCTTTCCAAACCTCTACAATCACAAATCAAGATCCAAAACCATCAAATCACCAAACAACTATTCCCCGCACAACTTCATCACTCAAATGAACACTCAAAATGCCGCAGCTTTGAACCATCATGTCCCAAACTACATATATCAAAAAAGAAGCCACCTTTTCTTTGAAAATCGCATCATTGGACGGATTCCCAAATCAAAACTAGTTTCGCATCAACGACAAACTACAAACTTTCCACATGTTTACAGGAATTACATTTCTGCATTACCAGATACAATATATTCATAGTCAGCAGCAGCAGGCAAACAATGCAACTCTACACAAGATTATTACACATATCATCTCGTCCGGAATAGTATTAATTTCTTTTGTAAAAAAAAAAGAGAGAAAAGACAAACTACAAACACAGACCAACACAATCAATCGTTACACAATCGAATTCGTAAGTAATAACATTTACCGGTGTCGGAAATCAAAATCGATAGCGGCGGAGTTGAACACGCCGATTTTCTCAGAGTTAGGGTTTTAGCGAAGCTTCGGAATCGGCTATTGTTGATTGATTGATACTTTACTCATACTTTGCTCTAATCGCTACTTCATGGACTCAATTGACTATTCATTATTCACGAATCTTCCCCATTAGTTAATACATAATCCACTGGCTTCCACCCAGTTCGAAAAATTGCAAATAATTCCCATATATTTTTCTTTTAAGCATCGCTATTTGTAAGACTCTGTTCTTTTGATTTTAATTTAAAGTCAATTCAGATCAATTGATAAATATTCATTATTTTTAAAATTATTTTAAAAGTGTAATAAGACTTGAAACTATGAGTACAAGCTTAAAACTCATTCATTATTGTTAAAACTATTTTTAAAATGAAAAATAATATACAAATGTAATTTATTAATTATTTTTAAATTTTCTGTTAAGTTCAGCTCAAAAGAACGGACCCTAACGATTTAGGGTCTGTTCTTTTGACATGAACTGAAACTGGACTGAACTGAACAGAAAATTTAAAATTTAAAATTAATTAATTACATTTACATATTATTTTTAATTTTAAAAATAGTTTTGACAATAGTGAATGCGTCTTAAGCTTGTCTCATAGTTTCAAG
>JAWWMW010000704.1:79571-99123 GCA_035048345.1 Echeveria elegans
AACGAAAATGTTTGAAAACCCCACAATTACACTAATATATACAATAAAAATATTGTAATCATTCACACAAATAATTACGCTTATATTTTAAACTGAGCTTCAATAAATAAGCAACTAAAAATACAAACTTTATTAACAAGCTACTTACATATTTTAAACAGCGCTATTATGACGTCACCATCGATATTACGTACGTAATAAACAAGTACCTTAATTATGTCGTCAGCTTAAAACTAACGCGCTTAACTATTACGCAACCGTTGCTATAAATACACGGCTTCAATACGTCATTACGACCGTTGCGAATTCGAGGCGCCTGAGAAGACGGCGATGACGGTTGACAAACGCCGTCACTTTCGGTATCCCGATTTCATTTCTTAGGGTTTCATATTGTACGCTTTTCTATGGTTGATTGGTTGTCGATTTGTTCGCCTTAATTATGGTTTGATCCGGAAATTGAGGGTTTTGAAAATTAGGGTTTCGTTTACGTACGCTTTTCTAAGGTTGATTTTTCTGTTGAATGAAAAGTTCCTTGTAATTACGGTTTTATGGTTTCGAAAAAGTAGGGTTAGTATTTGTGCTTGAATTCTGGAATTTGTTTTTGACATTTTCCGTTCTTGAAATTTGCACCCCTGTTTTAAGATAGCATTTGGTGTGTACTGAGGTTCTCTATTTTCAAGTTTTGAATTAGGTGATGTGGTTCTCTCAGAATATAACGGAAATTATTAGAGATCTATAATGCTTGGCACCATACTTGTTCAATGATGGGTTAGGCATTGACACAGTCTATATTTACTTGATTTTTTTCCTTATCTTTTAGTTATTGATATAATGTCATGGATTCATATGCTCATAGTGGAAGTACTTAAGTTATACTCTATGATGTTACTATGAAACCAAGCATCTTTCTGTTATATCAAGTTTCTGTTAGTCTGAACTTAATTTATACAGCGTAAAATCTGGTCGAATGAGACAGGTCGGTATTCTACTTTCACTTCCACTTCCACTTATTGTGATTCGATTTCTGTTCCTTCTCTGCACTAATGATTTCCTGGCATATCTCCAGGACAGAGACCCAATCAACATACAATGAAACATGATACTGGTCCATGTACTTGGATCTGACAAAAGAACGGAAGGTACTGTTACATAACCATGCCTAAGGTTAGAAAATATGTTCTTATGTGGCAGCATATGCCCCATTTGTTACGCCCACATGTTATACATATCATGTTCTCTTATAAGTCTTGGTCTTTACAATGTTTACTTTAAGGAGTATGATTTGAGGTGATTGTGATTTACTAATACGCACACTGTTACACAAATAAGACAGTGTTTAACTTTACTCCTCTTTTGTCAATTGTTTAGAGTTGTTTTTGGATGTGAAACAGTTAAAATAACTTTAGGAGTTGGCTTCCAGAAGTTCACAATGCTAAGGGTACAAAGAGGATGTCTGGAATGCTGGGATTATGATTACCAGGTTTTTTTTATCTAGATACTAATATTGTTCGCTACCGTGGTGGGTTTCAAATTATAATTTTATGAAAAAAGTACTTTCGTATATTATTAGATGATCTTGAGTTGTATATATTTATCCGAATTTGGTCTTTGTTTCATGAATTCCAGAAAATTCTTAGTTTCAAGAATCACTAATCATATTTGCGAGCCTGGTGTGTGTGTTAATAGCGTGATTGATGTCTTGCACAGCGTAATTGATATGGCGCTGGTAGACTTTACCTTCTTCTTTCTAACAGGTTCAACTGAAACATATAAATAAAGCACGATGCAGTCCTGCAAATCGCTGCATTCCATTCAGTCGTAAGCCAGGTTAGGAGACCGACCCAGTCAGTTTCTTTCGTTGATTTCCAGCATGTAGCCATGTACTAAATTCATGCACTTGTTGTAAACGGAGACAGTCTCCTTTCCTAATATAAGCTGTCCTGATCTGAACACGACCCTGATGACACAAAGTAAAGTTTTTCTTTCCAGTATCTTTTATTCTCTTATGTTGCTTTTTATCTTTAATATATTCACCCTATGTTCGATTTGTGAATTTTGTGAATCCCATATTTTAGTAGCAACGATCAAGTGTCGTATTTTGGTGTTAGACTCTTAGTTTCAGCTGACATTTCTGAATGAGTTCTGAATGAAGCTTGCTAGTTAGTTTGTGGTATTTACGGTGACATGTCTTAGTTTTATTTTTCTCTTTTGATGGTTTTATCTTGTGATGAATGATATTGCTCTTAATCTCATATTTGGCTTAAAAATCATGTTTATTTTGCGATGATGCCAACGGTATGTTTTTTTTATTGTAGTTCTATCTGAGTTGGAAATGACAGTAGCATAATGACTGTGGTGTACTCCCATTCTTGTTTCTGAGTTGTAATTAGCAGAAATTGTCAGTGTAGTTTTGAGCATGTTGCATCTTCTGGCATTTTTTTTATTTAAGTTCACATTTCATAGAACTTTATAATGCATTTTCCCTCTTTAGGTTACATAATTTTCGAGCACAATCCTGTTCAGAGTCTCCCGCCTGAGGTTTTGACTTTTTTAGTTGCTTAAGGGAGTAAAAGTTTTGACATGTACCCCCAAAAAGCTGGTGCAGTTCTATGGAAGTGTCTCCTAATGTGCTTAATCTCAGAACTTATTTCTCATTTCTCACTTGTCCTAGGAAAAATGATCAAGTGATTCAAAGTGAAGGAGCAGTAGAGGGATGCTGACAAAAAGAGTACGCATTCAGTTGATTTTTATTTGTATATTCGGCTTAACAATAACATACTCGCATGTTCAAAAAATATTCTGTAGACATGAGGCAGTTAAACCTTCCAAAAACATGTAATATATCTTTACCCAATGCAAAGGATGATCTCATGAACTTTGAGGTTGCCATTCTACCGGACTGCATGTAAGTCTGTGCATGCACTTTCATACCTTTATTTGCTTGGGTATTTGTACTTTTTTTTGCTAATAATATTAACAAGATGAAGTAGGTTGCTCTTGTCGATATAATTTCAAAGATTGTACGCTACGCGGGAGGACTAGAAAAAGCAGGGTTTGTATTTGTACTTGAATTCTAGAATTTGTTTTTGACATTTTCTGTTCTTGAAATTTGTTCCCCTGTTTTAAGATAGCGTTTGGTCATTGGTGTGTACTGAGGTTCTCCGTTTTCAAGTTTTGAATTAGGTGATGGGGTTCTCTCAGAATGTAACGGAAGTTATTTGTTGTTGACGAATGGGTGACGAGACAATTCAAGTAAGACCTCATTATGCGATCGATAATGCTTTGTGACATACTTGTTCAATGATTGGTCAGGCATTGACACAGTCTATATTTACTTGATTTGTTCCTTATCTTTTAGTTACTGATATAATGTCATGGATTCATATGCTCATCGTGGAAGTACTTCAGTTATACACTAGGTGTTACTAAGAAACCGAGCATCTTTCTCTAGATGAAGTTTATGTTATTCCGATATTAATGTATACAGTGTAAAATTTGATCGAATGACAGGTCGGTATTCTGTTTCACTTCCATTTATTGTGATTCGTTTTCTGTTCCTTCTCTACACTAATGATTTCCTGGCGTATCTCCAGGATAGTGACCCAATCAACATACAATGGAATGTGATACTGGTCCATGAACTTGGATCTGACAAAAGAACGGAAGATACTGTTACATAACCATGCCTAAGTTAAGAAAATAGGTGCTTATGTGGCAGCACGTGCCCCATTCGTTATCCGCCTCACATGTTATACATATCATATTCTCTTATTAGTCTTGGTATTTACAATGTTTACTTAAATGAGTATGATCTGAGGCGATTGTCATTTACTAATACGCACACTGTTACACAAATAAGACAATGTTTAACTTTACTCCTCTTTTGTCAATTGTTTAGAGTTGTTTTTGGATATTGGAATTTGTAAGATGAACTATATGCTTCTTGCATTTGACTATATGGAGATGTGAAACAGTTAAAATAACTTTAAGAGTTGGCTTGCAGAAGTGCACAATGCTAAGGGTACAAAGAGGATGTTTGGGATGCTGGGATTATGATTACCAGGTTTTATCTAGATACTAATATTGTTCGCTACCGTAGTGGGTTTTGAATTATAATTTTATGAAAAAAGTACTTTCGTATATTATTAGATGATTTTGAGTTGTATTTTTATTATCCGAATTTGGTCTCTGTTTCATGAATTCCAGGAAATTATTAGTTTCAAGAATCACTAATCATATTTGCGAGTATGGTTTGGTGTGTTAATAGGGTGATCAATGTCTTGCACTGCGTAATTGATATGGCGCTGGTAAACTTTACCTTCTTGTTTCTAACAGGTTCAACTGAAACATATAAATAAAGCATGGTGTAGTCCTGCAGATTGCTGCAGTCAATTCAGTTGTAAACCAGGTTATGAGACCGACCCAGTCAGTTTATTTCGTTGATTTCCAGCCCATACTAAATTCATGCACTTGTTGTAAACGGAGACAGTCTCCTTTCCTTATATAAGCTGTCCTGATCTGAACACGACCCTGATGACACTAAGTAAAGTTTTTCATTCCAGAGGCTTTTTATCTTTAATATGATTCACCCTATGTTGGATTTGTAAATTAGTGAATCCCATATTTTAGTAGTAACGATCAAGTGTCATATTTTGGTCTTAGTTTCAGCTGACATTTCTGAATGAGGCTTGCTAGTTAGTTTGTGGTATTTACGGTGACATGTCCGAGTTTTCTTTTTCTCTTTTGTTGGTTTTATCTTGAATCTCATATTTCATTCTTCTCTAGTTTGGCTAAAAATTATATTTATTGATACAAAGGGTATGTTTTTTTGTAGTCTTATCTGAGTTGGAAATAACAGTAGCATAATGATTGTGGTGTACTCACATTCTTGTTTCTGAGTTGTAATTAGCAGAAATTGTCAATGTAGTTTTGAGCATGTTGCATCTTCTGGCGTTTTATTTAAGTTCACATTTCACAGTGCTTTATAATGCATTTTCCACTTCAATTTATTTAATTCTCAAGCACAAACCTGCTCAGAGTCACACGCCTGAGGTTCTGATTTTTTTATTTGCTCGAGGAAATAAAAGTTGTTACACGTAGCCCCAAAAAGCTGCTGCAGTTCTATGGAAGTGTCTCCTAATGAGCTTAAGCTTGAAACTTATTTCTCATGTCAGACTCGTCCCCGGAAAAAATGCTCAATTTATTTAAAGTGAAGGAGCAGCAGAAGGATGCTGACAAAAAGGGTATGCATTCAGTTGATTTTGATTTGAATATTCGGCTTAACAATAACGTTCTCGCTTGTTCAAAAAATATTCTGTAGACATGAGGCAATTAAACCTTCCAATAACATGTAATATATCTTTACCGGACGCAAAGATGATCTCATGAACTTTGAGGTTACCATTCCACCCGACTGCATGTAAGTCTCTGCATGCACTTTCATACCTTTATTCGCTTGGGTATTTGTACTTTTGTAGCTAATATTAACAAGATGAAGTAGGTTGCCCTGGTCGATGTAATTTCAAAGATTGCACGCTACGCAGGAGGACTAGAAAAAGCAGGGTTTGTATTTGTACTTAAATTCTGGAATCTGTTTTCGACATTTTCTGTTCCGGAAATTTACTCCCCTGTTTTAAGATAGCGTTCGGTGTGTACTGAGGTTCTCCGTTTTTCAAGCTTTGAATTAGGTGATGGGGTTCTCTCAGAATATAACGGAAGTTATTTGCTGTTGACGAATGGGTGACGAGACAATTCAAGTAAGGCCTCATTGTGCGATTGATAATGCTTGGCACCATACTTGTTCAATGATTGGTTAGGACTTAGGCATTGATATATTTACTTGATTTGTTCCTTATCTTTTATTTACTGGTATAATGTCATGGATTCATATGCTCATCGTGGAAGTACTTCAATTATACTCTATGATGTTACTAAGAAACCGAGCATCTTTCTGTTAGATCAAGTTTCTGTTATTCTGAAATTAGTGTATACAGTGTAAAATCTGGTCGAATGAGACAGGTCAGTATTCTACTTTCACTTCCATTTATTGGAATCGTTTTCTGTTCCTTCTCTGCAGCAATGATTTCCTGGCATATCTCCAGGACAGAGACCCAATCAACATACTAAGGAACGATATACTGACCCTTGAACTTGGATCTGACAAAAGAACGGAAGGTACTGTTACATAACCATGCCTAAGTTTAGAAAATAGGTTCTAATGTGTCAGCATGTGCCCCATTTGTTATCCCACCCACAGGTTATACTTATCATATTCTCTTACAATTCTTGGTCTTTGCAATGTTTACTTTAAGGAGTATGATATGAGGCGATTGTCATTTACCAATATACACACAGTTACACAAGTAAGACAGTGTTTATCTTTACTCCTCTTTTGTCAATTGTTTAGAGTTTTGTTGGATATTGGTAAGATACATTGGTGAATTGTATACTTCTTGCATTTGACTTTTTGGACATGTGAAACAGTTAAAATAACTTAATGAGTTGGCTTGCAGAAGTGCGCAATGCTAAAGGTACAAAGAGGATGTTTGGAATGCTGGGATTATGATTACCAGGTTTTATCTAGATGCTGATATTGTTCGCTACCGTGGTGGGTTTCGAGTTATAATTTAATGAAAAAAGTATTTTCATATATTAGTAGATGATCTTGAGTTGTATTCATTTATCCGAATCTGTTCTTTGTTTCATGAAGTTCAGAAATTTTCTTAGTTTCAAGAATCACTAATCATATTTGCGAGCATGGTTTGGTGTGTTAATAGGGTGATCGACTTCTTGCACTGCGCAATTGATATGGCGCTGGTAGACTTTACCTTCTTGTTGCTAACAGATTCGACTGATACATATAAATAAAGCACGGTGCAGTCCCTCAGATCGCTGCATTCCTTCAGTCGTATACCAGGTTAGGAGATCGACCCAGTTAGTTTCTTTCGTTGATTTCCAGCACGTATTAAATTCATGCACTTGTTGTAAACGGAGACATTCTCCATTCCTTATATAAGCTGTCCTGATCTGAACCGACCCTGATGACACAAAGCAAAGTTTTTCATATCTTTTATTCTTTTATGGGGCTTTTTATCTTTAATATGATTCACACTATGATCTATATGTGAATTAGTGAAACCCATATTTTAGTAGCAACGATCAAGTGTCGTATTTTGGTCTTAGACTCTTAGTTTCAGCTGACATTTCTGAATGAGTTCTGAATGAGGCTTGCTAGTTAGTTTGTTGTATTTACGGTGACATATCCGAGTTTTCTTTTTCTCTTTTGATGGTTTTATCTTGTGATGAATATCGCTCTTAATCTCATATTTCATTCTTCTCTAGTTTGGCTAAAAAATTATATTTATTTTGCGATGATACCAAGGGTATGTTTTTTTGTTGCGTCCTATCTGAGTTGGAAATGACATTAGCATAATGACTGTGGTTTACTCACATTCGTGTATCTAAATTGTAATTAGCAGAAATTGTCAGTGTAGTTTTGAGCATATTGAATCTTCTGGCGTTTTATTATTTAAGTTCACATTTCATAGTGCTTTATAATGCATTTTCCGCTTCAGTTTACTTAATTTTCAAGCACAATCCTGCTCAGAGTCACACGCCTGAGGTTCTGACTTCTTTAATTGTTTGAGGAAGTAAAAGTTGTTACACGTAGCCCAAAAAAGCAGCTGCAGTTCTATGGAAGTGTCTCCTAATGAGCTTAAGCTCGAAACTTATTTCTCATGTCTCACTCGTCCCAGGAAAAAATGATCAAGTGATTCAAAGTGATGGAGCAACAGAGGGAAATTGACAAAAGAGGTACACATTCAGTTGATTTTGATTTAAATATTACGCTTAACATTAACATACTCGCATGTTCAAAAAAAATCTGTAGACATGAGGCAGTTAAACCTTCCGAAAACATTTAATATATCTTTACCCAACGCAAAGGATTATCTCATGAACTTTCAGGTTGCTATTCCACCCGAGTCCATGTAAGTCTCTGCACTTACATTCATACCTTTATTCGCTTGGGTATTTGTACTTTTGTAGCTAATATTTAGAAGATGAATTAGGCTGCCCTGATCGATGTAATTTCAAAGATTGCACGTTGCGCGGGAGGACTAGAAACCAGTGCTCAACATTGACGCCATCATCTTGGTTCACTAAGGTACAGCCATTCTTCTCTATTGATAACATTTGGTTTCATATGATGTGCAGTGTGCTTAGTACTAACTGCTTATTAGAGGTAACTAGCACTAATTGCCTTGAGTGCTTAGTACACTTACTACACTTGCTCATATCTCGATTATTGAAGTATGATTTCTTATGCATCGAGGACATGTGTACTATATAATAAAGTCCTAGTGGTCGGAAACATGATTCTGAGTCGTATGATATCGCATTATCTAAGTGCTGATCATTCTTGCCATTTTGACATATGTAGATTCCTAGTGCTGATCAAATGCCTCTTCTTTGATAAGAAGAGGATATAACTAAAGTGTTTTTCGACTATAGCATAGTAAAGTTGAGGCATTTGAGTATTCTTAAAATTGCGTGATAGTACCTTATGACTCTTTCACATTGTCTCACATCGATTGGAAATCTGGATTGTGTGGCTTACCACCTCATATTTCAGCAACACGCTATGATTTTCGAGTTAAATGGCATATAGTTTTATTACCTAGGAAACAAATCGAGTACATTTTTTATTAGTGGACATATTATCCTAAGCCACTATTATTTAAGACTCTGCTAGAGCTATAGTGACATTCATGTGTCTTTGATCACTTGGCCGGTACAAGTACAACCGAAAACTGTGATAATCTATCATTTCTTATCAAATCAGCTATGCATAGTAATCAACTTTATCTTCCAAACATTTTATCGTCTTTTAACCACATCGAAACACGACTGAATATAAATCGATATGATCATACCATGTTGATCAAGTTCAAAAGTGTCATGGAACATATCCACAAGTCACTATGTTTCAGAGTCACTGTAAATGACCACACATACGAGAGATCCCCATGCACAACCGTGAAGCCACGTTTGGTATGCAATCAATCTAAGCTTTTTTGGATCATGTTAATGAGTGGAGTCCAAATATGTAAGATTGCTTCAACTTCAATTTTTGTAATTGCGTGCTTCCAAACGCAACTTTATTGGATAAGAAAGGGAATGGGGCTATCTAGCTCAGCATTTTATGATCCAGTATCGGAGTGTTACTCAATTATTGCTAAGTTCTCTGTGCACCAAACGGAACTAACTGTACGCCATTTGTTGAATACGATATTCATATATTCGTCTCTTTAAATTTAAGATTAGAAACTAGTACCATTTCACTAAGTAATACTTGCGGCATATTCATCATCTGTAATATATTCTCTTTTTTTTTAGTCATAATCATAGTCTAGCTATCTATATATATAATAGAATTCATTGTCCACAATCACACATATAACGACGGAAATTTTCATCGTTAAAACCTCCAATTTCGTTGCAAAAATAGTAGGAGAATAAGACCAAAAAAAGAATATGACAAAATATTAAAAATTAAATTTGTATAAGTTTATATGTACAAATTTAAAATTTAAAATTGAGAGGAAAATGTTGTAAAATTTGAGGGGAATTGAATGGAGATATCGAAATAATAATACCTTACAATTAAAAAATATATAAACTTGAGCGAAAAACATTGGAAACAATAAGAAGAATCAAATGGAGATATAGATAAAAACGTATTTTCACACTTGGTCCCGTCGGAACGACGGACTCACCTCTTGTAAATCATAGTACAAGTCAAATGATATAAGTGAGGAGTTGCCACCAATTTGGTTATCTGCTGAAAGAGTTGAAAAACAGTAGTTCAAGATGGTGATATGTCGAGTTGAATTTTGGCATAATATCTGTTTCCATTATAGCACCTCCATTTATGTTGCAATGACTTAAGTCTAGTCCTCCATAATTAATTATTTGGTCGACTAAAGAAAGGATATTGAGGGGAGGATTACTTATATTATTTATTTTCACATGTGAATTTACAGCTCGTTGAAGCTCTGTAAAATGTGATTAACTACTTGATTCATTCTCATTAACATTGAAAGTGAACTGAAGTTCATTATTGATCATATCCAAAAAGATTAGTTACAATTTAATTGAACCAACAAAATGACAAAACAAAATAGTCTTTAAAAAAATTTAAATCCGATAGGTGTATTAGGCCTCTCAAACCATGTCATAGTATTTCTATTATCATAAAATGTTAAGCACCATTTTTGCTTTTGGTTTCTCGCAACCTATATCCAAATGTATCGTACAGCCTTTCATGGAACACAAGTATCTTTCGAAATATCCGCAACAAAGAAAGTGTCATTGGTGAGGATGTAAATTGTAAACCAGAACATATATTTTGGAGATGATCACAAACATATGAATAATATGTTTGGCCATGATCGGTTTAATCCAATTTTAGTACTTACATTATATTGAAAACTTGTGAATAACAAACTGGGTAATTTTCTCGATCTTAATATCATTTCATTAAAAGATACCTTTCCTGTGAAATATCAGATGAAAATACCTGTAAAACATATATCAGTTATCATACATCTAACTAACCAGATTATAATTACGTTATACTATTTTATAATCCAAAATTAATCTTTTGTAATATGTATACAACAAGGCAAGTCATTAAAATTTTAATGATGTTGGAATTGAGATTTTGTATTGTAGTGGTTAAAATCTTAAATCATATAGTTGAGATCAGTTACACCTTTCTTCATATTATAATTATTTTCTTGTTTGTTCAGCTAATTTAATCCAAATCTCACACTCTATATAAACCCTATAGTGCTTGCTAGAGGATCACTCAAATGCAAACACATCTCTCCCTCTTAACTTGTCCCTCTTCACATTTTTCCAAAAAAAAAAAATGCTAACTAGCAAGACACTTGTTATTCTTCTCTTCACTAGTTTCATAATTCATGTGGTTTCCAGAGAGTTGCCAAATGATGTGGATGGAGGAGGTGGTGGAGGTTTTGCGCACACGAGTGGCACTCGTTTTGTGAGGAATAGTAAACCGTTTTATGTGAATGGCTTCAATGCTTATTGGATGATGTACATGGCTTCTGATCCTTCGACTCGAGCCAAAGTGAGTTCAGCTTTTCAACAAGCTTCCGAACATGGGATGAACGTGGCTAGGACTTGGGCATTTAGCGATGGCGTCTACCGTGCATTGCAAGTTTCTCCGGGGACATATAACCAGGACATGTTTAAGGTGCAACAAAATTCATAACATGCAAACACATCAAGATATTTTGTCTAGCTAAAAAACTTTAATAATTCTTGTCGACAAATTTTTTTTTTTCTTTTTATTTACAGGGATTAGACTTCGTGATATCCGAAGCGAAGAAGCATGGGATTTACCTGATACTGAGCCTGGTGAACAACTGGGATGACTACGGCGGTAAGAAGAAGTACGTGCAATGGGCGCAAGAACGAGGAGGTCAGAATTTAAACAAGCCCGACGACTTTTTCATCAATCCTACTGTGAAAAGTTACTACAAAAATCACATCAAGGTAATTTCACAATCAAAAACTTTTTCTTTACGCATTGATTTCAGAACTCTAAATTCTACATTTTGTTCGTCAGACCGTGCTTACAAGAGTTAACTCAATCACTGGTGTAGCCTATAAAGATGACTCCACTATTTTCGCTTGGGAGCTGATGAATGAACCACGTACCGACTCTGACCCCTCCGGAAATAGTATTCAGGTATATATATATACATATAAAACATTTATTTCTAACTCACTTTTTCAGGGTACCGACACAAATGGGAAGGAAAGGCTTTAAATGGTCATTTCCTATATGTGTGTTTTTCAGAGTTGGGTAAAGGAGATGGCAGCATATGTAAAGTCTCTTGACAAGAATCATATGTTGGAAATCGGTCTCGAAGGATTTTATGGTAAGACTTCACCTGAAAGAGTTCGACAAGTAAATCCATGGAACTCGTTGTATGGAACAGATTTTATTTCAAACAATCAAATTCCTGAAGTCGACTTCGCCACAATTCATATCTACCCTGATCAATGGTGCACCTAATACTTATCTATCATTTTCGAACATTTTCTCGTAAATTCATTTATTATTTTTGCCTAACTGCGCTTTGATTATTTACAGGACTTCTGGCGGAGAGCAAGATCAACTTATATACGTTGATAAATACGTAAAAACGCATATGGAAGATTCACAAACAATAATCAAAAAGCCTATTCTCCTTGCAGAATTTGGCAAGTCATCAAAGTCATCAGGATATACAGTGGCAGAAAGGGACCAATATTTTGGGCATCTATTCGACACAATTTACAATTGCGCTAGCACCAATGGTGCTTGCGGAGGAACACTATTCTGGCAACTTTTGGCAAAGGGAATGAATAACATGGATGACGGTTATGGAGTTATCTTAGAAGAAAGTCCTTCCACTGCAAGCGTCATTAATCAACAGTCTTTCAGGCTTGCCAAACTTAGCTGATAAACCAAACTTTTTAACGAACAATGAGCTATAAATCCCTGGTATGCTTGTTACTTATGTGTTTGATTTTCTATAACTTGTTTATCAAGGTATTCGGATCGACAAGAAATGATGTATAAATGTGTTGTAGAGATGGGAGCAGAGAGCAGCTAGTTGTGAAAAGTGTGTAACTCAATGAATAAATGACCTTTTGGGGTTTGTGATGTTATTGTACTCAATTTTGAAGCTTCCTAATCTTCAACTTTCTATGAAAAATTGCGTATCAAATTTCAGACGCAAAAAGATGACTTTGTTATAAAAGTAATGGGAATAGATGTGGAATGGAGTTTGTGTTTCATATTTTCATTCTTCACTTAATCCATTCATACATATACATCTTCTCATATTTATACAAGTACATGAAGAAATGAAAAGACATAGTATTTCTGTACATTAATAAGAATAAAGGTAGAGGCGTAACATAACCATGCAATGATAGAGCATTCCAAGCGCTTACGTTCTTCAGTTCCACTTCTTGAAAAACATTCTCAGCGTAACTAGTACACCCACATTTAGAGTATGCTGTAACAAGTGCGTTACCAACCTTGTCGTCATTGGAGAAACTACACCAAATCGAATAACCATGGAGTTCCTTGACACTTCAAAAACTTGAATGCTGCGTGCACACTGACAGTGCATTCAAAAGAGTTACACTTGATCAGCCTGAACATATTAAACCTTCTGTTTGCATTTCACGGAGAATATGAAAAGCGTCTATGGAATCTCCCGCTTTCGCATATCCTCCGATCATGGTATTCCAAACATACCACATTCTTCTCAGGGTTATTACTGAACAAGATCAAAGCATCATCCATTATGGCATTGTTTACCATCAAATCACCAAGCAGTGAACCTCATAGCTCCAAATTCCACTTCACGGGAAAAATACTCACTTGTGAGAAACTAGTCTGGCTCAGGTCCGGCATGCTTGATAGGCCGAATGATTTGTGGACTTTCGCTGGAGCATCAGCCAGAACCTGTTATAGACGAGTAACTGCTGATATCATTTTCTTCTCTTAATGCCTTTTGCTGGTGTTTCCCATCCCATATCAAATTCTGATTTTGACCAGCGTCTGCTATAGCTGTCTACAGATCCCTCAGCAGACTCTTCTCTAGATTCCATGAGTTGCAGATCATTTGAGTGAAGACTGCCCTTATCTAACCAGAAGTCATTCACTGAATTTCTGGGTTTCTCTTACGACACTTCCTCAATTTGTATCCTCCAACTTCTGCCCCCTCCACGTGTACTTTTGGTGGTAGGAGACTTGAGCCTGTAAAACTTCTGTAAATTGTTCATGCTTGAGGAGATCTTTTTGTTGAGAGGTGTTGCATAGTCTTGAGTCTTGACCACTGGTAGAAAAAAAAAAGAAAAAAAGAAAAAAGAAAAACACAATCCACAAGCACACCTCACTAACACAATCTATGTCATCCAATCACAGTCAAAGTCAAAGAATTCAAGCCTTTGTTGCAAGCAGCAGATTTAATATTTTCAAGACGTCATGAGCAAGCAATCTCTCATCATCATGTCAAGTCAGTTACATGAAACTTATATCCAATGACACACTCTGGTACAACATAGTACTATATATTTTGTTGGGATTTAATTGTAACGAGGTGCTTGACTTTTTGGGGTAGTGACAGTGGAGTTGCTTATTACAGCTATTTACATTTAAAAAACGGTGAAGGAATCTGAGCCTGTTTATTGAATATTATGGCCTTTGGTCCGATGCGAGGATTTAAGAGGACATTCTTTTAAGGAGAAGGTTTTTTTTAGGCAAGAATGACAGGCGGGTACGACGATTGTGTCGCATTCAGGCCAGCAGGCATCCTCAGAAACATGTTAGTACTCAGTAGCATTATTGATTGCGGATGCTTTGTATTGCTGATATTGAAAGGGATTTCATTTCACTTGTTTAGTTGTGTGTATGAGGTCGGTATGGTTCATCTGATCATGTCAAATTTCAGCAAAGCTGTATGGGGTGTCGAGGATTGACATCCACAGAAGACGGGCCAAACATTGGAACAACGACGTGCTATGCAGTCTTCTGGCAACTACAATGACCTTTGAGTGCTGTCAATCATCGAGGGAAGCTTTGGGCATCAGCCATTTTCATCAACCGGACAGGCATGCATGTACTATTAGAGATCATGCCGCCGTGAGTTAACATAACTCATGTCTTTCCGATGAGGAGGATGCATTTGTACTTGATGGCTGTATGGTGAAGATCAGCAAATACGATGTATGCTGACACTCTCTCTTTCACCCCATATGACTATGGACACCAGAGTTTCAAAGGATATTATATCAAACCGCCAACGCCAATATTATATACCTCAACATGGAACTGGGGCGACAAAAGGGCTATCGAGGACCAGGCCGCGTAACCTGACTTATCGCATGGATACACCAAATATAATGTAAAAATCTTAAGGCTTGAAAACCTTACCGAGGAATATGGAGAAAGAAAAAGAAATAAAAAAACATAAAATGTGCAAAAAAATATATTTCATTTTTCAATATTTTAATGTAGATTTTAAATCCTTATCATGAAGTAAGGAGGGCCTGTACTGAAAACAAGGCATTAGCTTAACATTTAAAAACATTTTTCTGTAACCTTTTCGAGGGCATGGCTGAATACTCAAAGTAATGATGGCTGAATCAAATGTCTAGGATATCCGATGACCTTCCACCTGGAAATAAAAACAATGTGATTGGTCAGGCCTCCAGTTCACATTCACAAATTATTCAAGCCAAAAGCCACAAGATCATCTGCACTATTCAGCAGAACATGTGTAACAAAGCGATCATGGAAGGATGCTTCAAAGTCGCAAGATAAACTAAAAGACAACAATTGATGACTTATTTTAGCATGCCAACATCTGGACTAGCGGATCAGCTCATTTAAAAAATTGACAAACTATATCATCAAAACTATGTTATTTTATCGAGATCAAATGCCACTGAAAGGCTAGTTTGACACAAACAGACCTTCAGTCACTTTAAAAAACGTTGTCTTCGAAAAGGTTTATAAACGCAATCCACCTAAATTGTCTATTATTGATAAAAAGGAGAACATAAACGTGGTTGGAAAGTCATACTAAGAAAAGAAAAGGTAGGTAAGTGGCGCATCAACCTTTACGTGTCTATGATAAAACGAAAGATCTGCAAGACCTGTACCACAATGATAAAACTAATACTGCCTTTGTGAATTGAAGTGTGAATGATAACCAAAAATGCAGTGCAACATAGAATTGCTATACTAGGAGAGGTGGGAAGTGTATTCTGATTCCAGAAAATCACAGGACAGCTAGTAGACCTAATTTGCAGATGAAACAGGACAACTAGCAGAGCTAATTTTGCAGAACTTAAAAAGCACAGTATGCAACCATTACCTTTCGAATGAGACTGCTAAATTAGTTTTTGAATTCATCTAAGTTAAACCAGACTCTGTATTTCATACAAAAAATGAAATATATGCCTCATTCACTGACAAGTTAAATTAAAACATAGATGTGTAGCTCGTTATTTTGTTTTTGCTTTACAACAGGTTATTCACCTGACTTAGTTTTTACATTTATCATCCCTTTCCTGTATTATGTACCTTTAGGCATGAGCCATATCGCATCTTCCCTATGAAATGCTAATGATAACGGGTTGGAAATTCATGCATCAAGACCCGTTAAGGCCATCAACTGCAAGTTGCAATTGGTGAAAATCAACATGTTTCCAGCAGTTAGATTGGAGCCGAAGAGTTCGGTAAAACAGTCTAATTCAGATGCAAGTCATTACAAAACCTTTTAGACCCAAAAGCATCGTGCTCATGCCAGCCACGCAAACAAGTCAGGAAAATCAAATAGCAGCAACCAGCAGACAACCAATTAACATGACAGCAAGTAAGCCACTAAATGCAGTGAACTGGACTCAAAACTTATACACTGACAAACTCATCAAAACATATAGAAAAGTAACTTACAAAGCAATGGATAGCAAAAAGTCAAAGCAAAGAATACCTCTATTGATGAGACCCTCCTCCAGAGTTATTGTTCTGGCTGCCACCTGAATTGCTTCCATCTGAACCAAACCCAAACGAACTAAATGGCCAAGGGAGCTGAACTCGAAACCTCCGAGCCTGAGAATTATCTTCAGAAGAATCGCCACTTCCACCACGGTTTCGCTGCTCATACTCAGCATCATCAGTAGGCAACTCATACCTACACACTGGACAAGAATTATGTAGCTCCAACCAAGGCAAAATACAATCCTTATGAAATATATGCTTGCAAGGCATTTGCCTGGCCTTCGCCCCAAGCTCAAACGCATCCATACAAACAGCACATCGCTCACTATCTGAAGCCATCAACTCCTCGGTGATCCTAATATCCGGCAACTTCTCCACAGCCTCTTTCGATGCCGGAGGCGTCCCATACCGATTCGGATCATTCTCAGCCAGCTGCTGTATCAACTGCTCCAATCCAGGACCAACAAAATAATCCCCAATATTACCAGGCAAACCAAATCTTCCTCCTCCTCCACCAACTCCACCACTACCAACATTATCAAAAACAAACTGAACATCTGCACCATTAGCTCTCATACTATTTAAATGATTCTGCAAAAAGGCAATCGGATTAAACCCATCCTCATTCACATCCATATTCCGCCCTCCGGCCGACGCTCCACCGAACACCGCATCGATCAAATCAGCAGGATTAGGGAACGTCGGCTCGTCTCCAACGCCGAACTCGAAAGGGAAACCAGCGTTCGGCGATGTACTGAACGAGAACGAAAAAGACGAACCTGATGGTGACTGACGAATTCGGGGATTAGGGTTAGGGTTTTCGTACTCTTCAATAAATCCACCGCCGCAAGTCGGGCAAACGACATCGTCGGATTGTGAAAGGATGAGGGTTATGGTGACGATCCCTTCGCATTGGTGGCAGAAGTACTGCTTTCGGATGGAGGCGGCGGCGCCGCCGTTAAGGACTGAGTTGCGGTTGGTTGACATACGCGGTTGATTTTGCCGTGAGTTCGATTTGAGAAATTTGGGTGACATGTCAAGTATTTATATGATCTCTGGTAGGGGTTGAAAAGTAATTTAATTATATTATTGGGGGGGTTAATATGAATAAGCAAAGTTTGTTGATTATCTCTTCAATCCTTGTAGTACTTGAGATTGTGTCGGTTGACTCACTTGCCTAAATTATTTTAATTTTTGGACTCATTTTTATTTATTATTACAATTATATACTATTCAGTTCAAACTAGAGTAGATTGCCCAAATAAACATTTAGTTTTCTCCGGACCACCTTTATCTAAATTTCTTTATTCAAATCATTTCTTATTTTTCAGAAGATTCAAAGTCACATCTTCCATTTGAAGTCCGTTAAGATTAAAAAAATATACTTAAAATAAAATTATTCGCTATATATGCATCCAAAGCTTTAGTAAAAAAAATTTTAAAAATCCAGCACAATTGACATTTTAAAAAAATCTTACTTTTAAATTTCGAAAAAATTAAAAAAATTCATGAGATTAATGCTAAAATTTGCTACAGATTTTGGTGATTGGAGTCACGTCATATGACCTGAACCCTCTTTATTTTAACTGTAAAATTATAATAGCTTATTTTTTTGGTTGATGATATATTTCATACAATTACGATATCACATATCGAGTATTGCGCATTACATGTAATATTAGGATAATATATATCATCTTTCTCCACTGAAGCTCCGGCCGTTGACGATTCCTTTGACCAATCCCACACCATGTTCAGCATTATCATTTGAATACATTCACATTCTACCAGGTGGAATGAAATACCTCTTATGAAGGAGGAAGGGTACACCTGAAGAAAAGCTTCACGAAGGATGAAGGAATAGTTTCGCGAAATGAGTGAGGAAAAACTCACATAAGGAGGAATGAAAGAGGAAAAGAGAAAGAAAAATGGTGAAGGTCAAACTCTGAACTTTATTTTGCTGGTTAAGGAGTAAGTGATGATTCATTAAGATCCTTCGTGGACGTTTTTTCTTCAGTCTTTCGTGAAGGATCTGATGTCTCGCCGTTTATTGATCTATTCAACTGCTTCGTGTTAAATGTTTAAATTATACATATGGGAAGTTAAAAAAAATATCCCAAGTTGTTGTCCTCATCATCGATCACATTTATCGATTCAAATTATGACTTCTCATACTTTAAAAAGCTAATTAGTATATCAACTACACATGAAAATATCAATGCCCCTCTGCCAACAGCCAACGCCAATCACCACAAACCTGAACTCAAATGTCATAGGCTCCGTTTGGTTGCGAAAAAAAGTGTGAAAAAGAAAATTTAAAGAAAAATAATTTTCTCATATGAAAGTTAATTATAAGGAAAATTTGATATCAATTTACCTACTTTTTGCAAAATTTTTTCTTACAACCAAACACATAATTTCATTTTCACATAAAATTTTCCTTTCATCTTCTTTTTCCTCGCAACTAAACGGAGCCATAGAGAAGAAGATACTACAGAACTCGTTCCCACTTCACATAATATGAAAATGTCAAGATTTTTCAAGAGTAAAATTGTTAAATTTACCCTTTATCCTGTACTTGCCCTATAAAATATCGTATTCATACCCGTCCATTCAGTTTAATAAATAATCAAGTCCTTTACCCTTTAATACACTCTTATAACTAGGAGACATTATCCGTTTATTCGCCCTCTTACCGTCATTTGTCCAAAAAAAAGGGGAGTGGATCAAATAAAAAAGGAATGTTTAAAATAAAAAGTATAAAAAGATCATGTCCATTCATTTGATTAATCCTACGCCCCAGATTAAATCACAATATTAAATGATTTTAAATTAAAAGGGGACAAATATGGAAACACAATATTTACATTAATCCTTAGTAGCTTGTTCGACATTTTTAATGAGCATTCTTCTCATTTTGACTGTAAAAAAAATATGTTTGAAGAGACAACATCATGC
>JAWWMW010000704.1:99223-122925 GCA_035048345.1 Echeveria elegans
CTTACTGAATAATTAGCACAACACTATCATATAATTACATTATGGTCCCAATTGATTATTAAATAATAATCTAACAAATGGTCTATATTTATTTGATTTGTTCCATATCTTTTACTGATATGATGCGATGGATTCATAATGCTTGTGATGGAAATATTTTGGTTATATGATGTTACTAAGATTATGAGAATTTTCTAGCAGTTTAAGTTTCTGTTATTCTGAAATTAGCATATAAGACTAAAAATCTGGAAGCCTGAGACAGGTATGTATCTCACTTCCACTAATTGTGATGTTTTTTCTTTCTATTCCTTCTCTGCACTAATGATTTCCTGACATATTATCTCAAGGATCAAGACCCTATCAAAAGTACAACGGAAAATGATACCGGCCCATTAAATCGGATCTGATAAAAGAATGGAAGGTACTGTTAGTCTATTACATGCATAAATAATCTCGCTAAAGTTTCAATAACAAGAACTTATGTGGCAGAACTTGCCCCATTTTGTAAACTGCCTAAAGGATATACTTATCATAATCACTTATAATTCTTGGTCTTCACATACTTTCTGTTCGAATATTCTTCTTCATGAGTGCCTCTGATCTCATTCGTGTCATATTTTCTCATGAGTTTGCCTTCCTTTCCATCGTATTTCGTTTGTGGTACTTGGTTGTTATATATTCCACTATGTTTATAAAGTGCATGAAATCGATGATAATAACACCTTGTTAATGAATTGACTGCCAAGCAAAGTTTAATAGCTTATTACTAATATGTGATCATTTGTTGTGTGGCCATGCATGTTTATTTTTTCTATTTTATATAACTTCTTCATAATGAAGGTATGAAGCCTGCAAGTGTTTCAGCTGAGCAGTATGTCAATTCCTAGATATTGATCAATATATTTTTGTTAAATTGTATGGAGTTGAGTTAATCAATGATCTCTCTGAAATTCTGATTACCCATTCATGGCACTTAGTCTGTTGCAGGATAATGAGAGATCTCTGTAAAATCGAACTTTGTGATCCAATTGCATTACAAGTCTGTATGGAATGTGATTGGAGTTGGCAGTGTTCCTTGTGAAAAACATGGTATAAATCTTAGATCTTCGTTCCCTTCAGCAGGGCATCAAGTGAGCACTCTTGTACTTACTGATTTGCCTTCTCAATTTCCATTTTCCAATATAGATACATATTTGTATGATTATTTCCAATTTACTTGGAATCAAGCATTATTAAGCAATCCATCATGAAGATTACACAAACTGAATGCAGACTGGGCCTTACGGCGTACCTGTACTACTATGTTTGTTTTGACTGTTGAGGCCAGAGTGGCGAGAAAAACAAGCTTGTTTAGTGACAATAGAGCCTACTATCGTCGGACTGAACTGCATCAGCAAAACCTATACTCGTATTCTTTCCTTGGCCTTATGTTATATTTTTGAGGTAGGCTGATCTTTTTTCCTAATTCAAAATCAATCCAAAACCTGAGTTCTTTGGCACTGGTAGGCTTTAACTTCTTGATTCTGACAGATTCTGTTTACAGCATTCCTTGGAGTAGTCTACCAGGTTAAGGCTCTGACCCAGTCAGTTTCTTTTATTGATTTCCAACACATACTCAATTCATGCACTTGCTGTAAACTGAGACAGACTCCTTCCCTCATTTCAGTGGTCCTGAAGGCTAAAACCCGACCCTGAAACACAAAGTAAGGCACACTTATATTCTAATATGTTTGATTCTTTTATGATGCTTTGTTGTCTTTAGAATGATTCACCCTGTTTGATCGAATTTTGAATTAGTGGATCCCATTTTGGTTTATTTTAGTAGCGAGATCAAGCATTGAAGTTTGGTGCTTTGTATTTGGTGTTAGTTTCAGCTGACATTTCTAATTGAGTTCTGAATAGTATGAGGCTTACTTGTTGGTTAGCTATCTAAACTCTCGATTTTGTGGTACGGTTACATTCCTGAGATCTCTTTTTCTCTCTTGATGGTTTTATCTTGTGATAAATGATCTGATTCTTATTTGATTTCTCTAGTTTGGCAAAAAAATCGATATTTATTTTCTGATGATGATATGCATTTTGCTGGTTTGGATCAGAGTTTCATGAAGGTGAGGAAAGTATGCATGATCGACAGTATGGATGAGTAAAATCTTGCATTTTTTCTGTATTTCCTTCTCTGCCGGACATCGATAGCATAATGTTTGTGGTGTAATGGCTTGCTATTTTGTGAATTTGTGACTAGCAGAATCTGTCAGTATAGTTTTGACATTGTTCGATCTTCTGGCTTTTATTGTTAAGTTAACAATTTATGCAACCTTATTATGCATATTTCTGCTTCTATGTACTAGATGTTCATTCATGAGCCTACAACATCTCAAGTTTCTGCCTTTTAGTTTCCTGAAGTAGTAAAAGTCGTTACATGTTGCCCAAACGCTGTTGCAGTTCGGTCTCCTGACGAGCTCAAGTCTATATAACTTATTTCTCTTCTTGATCTTCTTAGGGAAAAAAGATCAAGTTTTTCACAGTGAAGCAACATCAGAGGGAATTGCAGAAAAGGGTACACATTCTGTTGAATTCATTTTTTTCATATTGCTTAAGGAATGCATGCAAACATGTTCGAATTTTTTTTTGTAGACATGACTACATGAGCAAGTTCAGCCTTCCGAAAACAGTCAATATATCTTTTTCCAGTGGAAAGGATAATCTCATGACTACACACGTAAGTCTCCATACTCACATTTGTACCTTGTTTCGCTTGGGCACTTTCCTAACTAAATATCTACAAGAAGATTTAGGTCGTCCTCATCCATGTAATTTCAAAGTTCACACACCATGTGAGAGAGTTGGAAACAAGTGTTCAACAGCAACACATTCATCTACGACGGTCTCGAAGGTACCACACACTATTCATAATTTTGTGTGTGTGTGACATACATAATATGTTGTGATTCATAATGCCACCGGTGAAAGAAGAATTCAATAAATCACCCGTAAAATGGTTTCAATTGACTTTGAACCTTTTCGATAAGATATACAAAGATGCAGGATTATTTTAGCAACTTTCGGCATCAAATTACACAAATCTTTATTGTGTGGCAAAACTCAGTAAGTAGAGCTACCACTAGTGCCTTCAGTGCTCTATACATCGACCACATGTTTATGATATATCATACATGACCTTATACTAAAACTTAGTGCTTGAAACATGATTCTGAGTTGCATGATATCGCATTCACAGTGTGCGGACCATTATTATCATTTGACGTGTACATGTAGATTCCTAGTGCAGATCGCATGCCTCTTCTTGGATGAGAAGATGACACTTAAGTGGATATAGCAAAATGTTTTTTTTTTCCCGATGATAAGAATAACAAAGTTGAGGCATTTAGTATAAAAAGATCAATCGAAATGAACGTGTAAATAGTTAGAATGTGTGAAATAAACTTCGCTGCATTCGACAACAAATTTTTTAATTACAATTTCTCATAAAAGAGAATCAATGTGTATACTGTACAGGACTATCGTCGGAATACAGGATCAATGAATGATTATTACTAATGAAAATACGATTATCGATTCGGAATCGCTTTTCATGACCAATACAACTAAAAATAATAAACTTTAAGGCTCTGTTTGGTTGCGAGGAAAAAAAAGAGGAAAGAAAAATTTTGAGTGAAATTGAAATTATGTGTTTGGTTGTAATGGAAAAAATGCAAAAAATAGGCAGATTGAGATTAAAATTTCCTTACAACTTTCTCACGAAAAAATTATTTTTCTTTAAATTTTTTTTTCCTCACTTTTTTTCCGCAACCAAACGGAGCCTAAATAAACTTTAAATAAACCAGCTCTCACTCATTGAGGAGAGAAATGTAAAGTCTTTCACTCACTACAGAATTACGCCGCAATTGAGGAGAGAAATAAAAATTTCTCGGAGAATTAGGCCGAGAGAAATCTTAATTGCGTTCCATATAGAAGAGTAGCGTGGAACAGTGATAATCGGATGAAATTTTGTGTTCTGAGTGGATATATTATCATCGGGCTTCTTACTATAGATTCCACTAAGAACCTTAGTGATGTACATATGCCTTTGATAAGTTGGCTAGATCAATCATAAAAAAAAAAACCGAAAAACTAACGAGATGATCTATAAATTCTAATCAAGTCAGCTATACATATTAATCAACTTTATATCATCCATTAATCAATATCTTATCCTCTCGAAACTCGATTGAATATAATAAATCCATAATTCCATATGATCATCTCCAGACTATCAAGTTCAAACGTGTCATGGAACATATCCACAAGTCACTATGCTTCAAACTTCAAAGTCACTGTTATAAGGACCACACATGAGAGACCCCCATGCACAAGCGTGAGGCCACGTTTGGTATGTAACCAATCTAAGCTTTTGTTTTTGGATCATGGTAATGAGTGGCATCCAAGTATATAAGATTGCTTCAACTTCAATTTTCAAATTGCGTGCTTCCAAACGCAACTTTATTGGATAAGAGAGGGAATGGGGCTACTAGCTCAACTCGATCCATAACGAGTGTCATTCAATCATTGCTTAGTTCTTTGTGCACCAAACGGAACAAACTGTAAGGCATTTCGGTTGCTCGTATTGAAATGTACTGTCATTCGTCTTCACGAATTTAGATCACATACTGATGAAATACACTGACATTCGTTTTCGCAAGTTTAGATTTACTTATAAATTAATTATTATCATTGGTCTAGCTATACTTGCGTGACATTTTCAACTATTATATGTTCCAGGTTTTTGTGTCATAATCATAGGTCTAGCTATAACCTTAAAGTCAAATGATCTAAGTTGCCACCTATTTGATTATCTGATGAAGGGGTTGAAAACAGTATATAGTTCATGATGGTGAGATGTTGAGTTTGAATTGTGGCATATTATCTGTTTCCAGTATACCACCTCCTTTTATGTTGCACTGACTTATAAGTCCAAGTATTAGTCATCAATAATTAATTATTTGGTAGCCTAAAGACTGGAAAATCGATAGGTACGTAGCAAAATTTAGACAGTAATATAGGTGAATTTACAGCCAGTACAGATAGATAAAGTTCCATAAATATGACTACCTACTTGATTCATTCTCATTAGCAATGAAATATCGCTCTTCAAAGAGATTAGTTAATTACAATTTAATTGAATTAACAAAACTATAAGTATTTTTTTTTAAACTTAAATTCATTTAGGTGTACGTTGCCTCTCAAACCATGTTAATATTTCTATGATCATTAAATGTTAAGCACCATTTTTTGCTTTTGGTTTCTCACAATATGAATGGTAAAGCATAATTCGGATATCAAAATGTATCGTACCACCTTTCTTGGAAACCAAGAATCTTTTGAAATATTTGAAAGGAAGAAATTGTCATTTTTGAAAATGTTAAACCCTACACCGGATCATTAAATTTTAAAGAATGCAAACAGTATGTTTCACAATGATCGGTTTAATCAAGTTTTAGTAATAAATTGTGTATAAAGTTCTATATTCATTCTTTCATGAATTAAGTAATTTTCCGCTCTTAATACAATTCAGTAAGGACTGTAAATTCATGATGAAAGACAATTTTTTATGAAATATCTGATGGAAATTTTTGTAAAACATTATCGTTACATGGTTACATAACTTGTCTAAGAAACATCAAAAGGCATTAAGTGAAGCACCAAACTCTAAGGAACTTCAAAGAGTTATTTATAGTTTAACATAAAACTAACTCGATTATAATTACACAATAAATTATTTTATACTCCAAAATTAATCATGTATACATCAACTAATTTCATAAATGATATACCCTCAAGCTACAAAAAATTTAATGATTTTGAAAAAGAGGTGGAATAGTTGTTAAAAACTTAAATCGTTTAGTTGAGATCAGTTACACCTTACTTCTCATATTATAATTATTTTCTTGTTTGTTCAGCTAATTTACTTCAAATCTCACACTCTATATAAACCCTCTAGTGCTTGCCAGAGGATCACTCAAATGCAAACACATCTCTCCTTAGCTTGTCACTCTTCACATTATTCCAAAAATGCTAACTAGCAAGACACTTGTTGTTATTCTCTTCACTAGTTTCACAATTCATGTGGTTGCTAGAAAGTTGCCTAATGCTGTCGATGGAAGAGGAGGTTTTGCGCAGACGAGTGGCACTCGTTTCGTGAAGAACGGTACACCGTTTTATGTGAACGGCTTCAATGCTTATTGGATGATGTATATGGCTTCTGATCCTTCTACTAGAGATAAAGTGACTTCAGCTTTTCAACAAGCTTCGGAACATGGGATGAACGTTGCAAGAACTTGGGCGTTTAGCGATGGTGTCTACCGTGCATTGCAAGTTTCTCCAGGGACATATAACCAGGACATGTTTAAGGTACAACAAAATCCATGATAACATGCAAAGACATGAAGTTTTTTTGGTGTCTAAAAACTTTTTCTCTTTCATTTGCAGGGACTAGACTTTGTGATATCTGAAGCGAACAAGCATGGGATTTACCTGATATTGAGCCTGGTTAATAACTGGGATGACTACGGCGGTAAGAAAAAGTACGTGCAATGGGCGCAAGAACGAGGAGGTCAGAACTTAAACAAGCCCGACGACTTCTTCACCAATCCCATTGTAAAAAGTTACTACAAAAATCACATCAAGGTAATATCTCATACAAAAAAAAAACTTCACAGAAACTTTTTTTCCACTTTGATTTCGAAACCTTAAATTTCATATTTTGTTCGTCAGACCGTGCTTACAAGAGTTAACTCAATCACTGGCGTTGCCTATAAAGATGACCCGACTATTTTTTCTTGGGAGCTGATGAATGAACCACGTAGCGACTCTGACCCTTCCGGAAATAGTATTCAGGTATACATTCATACATAATAACAGTAGTATTAATTCCTTACTCATATTTGAAGTTCGAATTTGAGGCTTTTCTTTTACCGATCTCATTTGCTAAAATATGTGTAACTTTCAGAGTTGGGTTAAGGAGATGGCAGCATATGTAAAGTCTCTTGACAAAAACCATATGTTGGAAATCGGCCTGGAAGGATTTTATGGGAAATCGTCAACCGAAAGGGTTCAAGAAGTAAATCCGTGGAAATCTTTGTATGGAACGGATTTTATTTCCAACAATCAAATTCCTGAAATCGACTTCGCCACAATCCATATCTACCCAGATCAATGGTGCACCTAGCTAATATTTATTAAACTCTCATTACATCATTTTCGAACCTTTCTAGTATATTCATTTATGTTTGCCTAAACTGCGTGTTAATTATTTACAGGACTTCTGGTGGCGAGCAAGAACAACTTATATACGTTGATAAATACGTAAAAGCGCATATGGAAGATTCACAGACAATAATCAAAAAGCCTGTTCTCCTTGCAGAATTTGGCAAGTCATCCAAGTCATCAGGCTACACGGTGTCTGCAAGGGATCAATATTTTGGGCATCTATTCGATACAGTTTACAATTGTGCTAGCTCCAATGGTGCTTGCGGCGGGACGCTATTCTGGCAACTTTTAGCTCAGGGAATGAATAACATGGACGACGGATATGGAGTTATCTTGGAAGAAAGTCCTTCCACTGCTAGCGTCATTAATCGACAGTCTTTCAGGCTTTCCAAACTTAGCTAATAAACCGAAACTTGTACGAACGATGAGCCATGAATCCATAGTATTGCTTGTTAGTAGTGTGCTTGAAGATCTTTAGCTTGTTTATCAAGGTATTGGAATGTTCAAAAAAGGATGTTTTATAAATGTGTTATGATTATGGGTACCTGAGATCAGCTAGTTGAAGTGCAATGAAAATAATAAAAATACTCTTTTGGGTTTGAAGCTTCCTAAACTTTTATTTATTTATTTATGGAGACTTACACGAGGACTTCTCGGGAAGTTACACATCCTAGTACTGTCTCGTCCAAACTTTAACTTTTTTTTGTTTTATAAAAATTCATCCAGCTAAAGTATCATTGTTTTACCACATTCTCAACTAAAAAAAGAAACATCTATCTATATAAAAGAATATCTAACTAACAAATCATGCATTTACCAACAACATCTAACTAAATCCATACATTTACCAACAACACCTAACTAAACCATTCCAACTAAATATCTAACCAACAAGCCATACATTTACCAACAACATCTAACTAAATTCATACATTTACCAACCATACATTTACAACAACATCTAACTAAATTCATATCATCTAACTAAACCATTCCAATTAAATTAAAAATTAAATACAAAATTTTAAATTTAACAGAGAAACAATTCCCGTCGGGACGACGGGATCACCACTAGTGGTATAATAAAAACATGTCATTACAGTCAATAATTTCGCAGAACTAATAATTTATTAATCCGCCCAAATTATAACTAAATAAATTTGATGTTAAAGTATCTTTTTTATTTTCCGCTTTTTTTTCAAGGAAAATTCCTCTTTTCTTGATCACAACAACAAATTACAAAACAACCACCCTTACCTACCTAACCCCATCCCCACTCCAACTACCACCGGCTCAACCAACCAAAAGCCCAATCAAACCGATTTCAATTCAACAAAACCCATCGGTCCAACCATAAAATCACAATCACTTCCTCAATTGAACCGGTCATCATCACTCTCCCCTGCTCAACCATTTTACAACTTCAAACTCAGAGCAGCAACTTCAACTCAAACATCTCTTTAGATCTTTTTCAATGTCGTCGATCGGAGAAGTGATAAAATGCAGATCGGCAGTTGCGTGGGGCGTCGGACAGCCGTTAGTGCTGGAAGATGTGGAAGTCAGTCCGCCGCATCCGATGGAGATTCGTATCAAGGTCGTTTGTACTTCACTTTGCCGCAGCGATCTCACCGCTTGGAGCTCTCAGGTATTCTTTTTGAAAGTTTTGTGCTTTATGGATTTCTGTTTGAATTTTAATTATTTGGTTATTACTAATAAATTTCACATTTTTTTTTGCTTTCAAGATTTTTCAGCATTTAAAGCATAGGGTTTATTTTTATCTTCTTAGATTTGGACATTGATTTGTGAAATTTATATCTGGTTCATGGAAAAATATTCCAGTTCGAATGTCACTTATTGTTTAATGGTCATTTTGATATATCTTGGTTTAGAAATGGTATAGCTAACAATTTACAGTCAATTTGAATTGAATTATGAATGTGACGGTGTAGGTTTGATTTTATGTTTTTTTGTGTATTGATGTATCTACTCACTTCACGATCAAAAAGACATCGTTTTAGCTTTAATGTAATTAGATTGGAACCTTTGATGCAAGGAATCAGAGATTCCTTGATTTGTGACGGTGTAGTTTTCTCTTTCCCAAGATTGTTGAAAAGAGTCGCTTTCTTGTCTTTTTATAGGCACAATCGGCAATTTACCCTCGGATTTTTGGCCATGAGGCGTCTGGGTATGTTTTTGTTGATAAAATATCCTATTTGTGTATTTATATGTTGGTCGTAGATGTATCGGTTAGCTTAGTCTGTTGTGAGATGCATTTGCGACAATTTGTGTAGGGAACAACAGAAGGTGGATGCTACCGCATTTCTTTTAAATTAAATAATATTGAACTCGGTGTGTTGAGTTTCTTCTTACTATTATACTGAGTTTCTGACTTGGACCTGCAGGGTTGTTGAGAGTGTAGGGGAAGGAGTGACGGAGTTTAGCATCGGGGATCATATACTAACACTGTTTACTGGTGAATGCTCATCGTGCAAGCACTGCTTATCATCAAAAAGCAATATGTGTCAAGTACTCGGATTGGATAGAAAAGGTGTAATGCATAGTGATCAAAGTACCCGCTTCTCCGTCAAAGGGAAGCCTGTTTATCATTACTGTGCAGTTTCTAGCTTTAGCGAGTATACTGTCGTACATTCGGGGTGTGCTGTTAAAGTGAACCATATCGCACCTTTGGAGAAAATATGTATCCTAAGCTGTGGAGTAGCTGCTGGTACATTCCCCTTGTGTCTTCATTTATACGTTTCTCATTTTTTTTTAAATTGAGTTAAAAAATTAGCTTCATAGCCGAGCTGGTTCTTTCGTCAGGTTTGGGAGCAGCTTGGAAGGTGGCTGATGTCTCGGCAGGTTCATCCGTAGTAATATTTGGTCTCGGAACTGTTGGTCTTTCGGTAAATTTGGTTTTGAGTCTAAATGATTTCTCCTTTCTTGAGTGAAGCCACTGTCTTACATTTCAAAATGGTCAGGTCGCTCAAGCTGCAAAACTTAGGGGTGCGTCTAAAATTATTGGTGTTGACACGAATCCAGGAAAGTCTGAAATAGGTAAATCACTGATTCTTGTTATCTTTATTGTTCACATAATGGAATTTAAGTTATCGTTTCCTTTTTTTCAGCCAAGGACTTCGGAGTTACTGAATTCTTGAACCCCAATGACTCTAGTGAACCTGTTCAACAGGTAATCAATCTATTTCGTGTGGAATTACCATCTTCAGTCTGTTGACAATGTTCGTAATGCTTATATGTTCAGGTTATTAGACGTTTAACTGATGGCGGAGCGGACTACGCATTCGAATGTATAGGTGATACAGATATGGTATCAACAGCCCTGCAGTCATGCTGCGACGTAAGTATTCTTGATTCCTTTGATTCTTGATTTCATAAAAGTTAGCGTATCAGACTTTACTCTTATAAGATGACTCACTTTTTCACTTTTGCATTAGGGATGGGGTTTAGCCGTGACCCTCGGAGTTCCCAAAACAAAACCTGAAGTCACCACTCATTATGGACTCCTGCTCTCTGGGAGGACACTAAAAGGATCACTATACGGAGGCTGGAAGCCTAAATCTGAAATTCCTGGATTAATCGACATGTATCTGAAGAAGGTAAGTATAACTTCTCCCTTTCATAATCCAAAGTTCAAGACTACTGCATTCTATCAACACTTCGGTTTTTTTGCAGGAGATACAAATCGATGAGCTCATCACACATAACATCCCTTTCGAAGAGATCAACAAGGCTTTTGAGTTGATGAGTGAAGGAAAGAGTTTACGCTGCGTCATCCACATGCCAGAGTAGTTTCAGTATCTACGTTTTAACAGCAACTTCATCCATTCCAGCCTCCAAGTCAGGCCTTCTCTACTCTGTATAGTGACATTTGCTTCGCAAACAAATTATGTCCCCATCACCATGGCTTCTAAGGATCATATTGTACCTTACAGTTTGTTTTATTCAAAAGCATCAAATTTACAACTTCCATTTTGTTGACTGGTTTGTCAGGCTGAAAGGTACACACACACACAAGACTTTGGACCTCTTTATAGTAATTTTCATTGTTTATTATGTGGAATTGCTATATTATGGAAATTAAATTGAAAAATCAACAAATGAACCAAATCATCAACAATTGACTTCTTGACAAATGGCATCAACTATTTTGTCAATACATAAACTCAGCATTTAAACCTTCAACAGTCAACTTAATCAAGCAAACCAAATCCCAGAAAACATTTTTGTACATCTTAGCTCAACAACCTCTCTCATATCCTTTTAGGTGAAAAGAAGGTGAGATTTTAACTGTCAAGAAAATCCCAAACTTATAACTAAACTATCCAAGAAGGATTGCTCGACAAATATTTATCCAAAGAAAAGACCTCCACAAACAACAAGTTCCTCAAAACTAAGTCCACAAGAACTAATGGCTGATCACGAAAAAATCCACCCCGTCGTGGCGGATGTTGAAGCCCCTCCTCCTCCAACCGCCCCACTAGTCCCGCCTGGCTCATTCCGATCAGACAAAGGCCATCCTCCCTCACGTCCACCTCCTTTGACGTATAATCGTCAACCTGTACCAATAATGCCATTGCCACCTCTACCACCACCACAACCACAACCACCAAGATATTACAAAAGGCCATCAAGAAACCATTTTTTGAAATGCATGTGTTGGACAATAACCCTTTTGATAATTTTATTTATCATTCTTGGAGCCATAGTTGGTTTCATCATCCTAGCATTCAAACCCCAAGCCCCAAAATACTCCGTTGGCAGCCTCAAAATCAGCGATCTCCGTCTCAACCTCGACATGACCCTCTACGCAAGATTCGACGTCACAATCACCGCAACCAACCCAAACAAAAAAATCGGAATATACTACGAAAAGGGTAGCAAAATAAGTGTATGGTATACCAAAACCAAACTTTGTCAAGGCACATTGCCTACATTCTACCAAGGCCATCAAAACACTACTAAACTCAACGTAGCATTGACCGGACAAGCTCAGGCCGGTAGCACGGTGATGAGTGCATTGCAAGAGCAACAACGAACGGGACGGATCCCGTTGGATTTGAAAGTTGATGTGCCTGCAGCTATTGAACTTGGGAATGTGAAGTTACCAAAAGTGAGATTGTTGGTTGAGTGTGAGCTGATTGTGGATAGCTTGACTAGTAATAGCTTGGTGAGCATCAAGGCTAGCAATTGTAGGTTCAAAAAATTGAAGCTTTAAATTTATTATTTTCTTTCTCCATCATCATGGACATGTTTTCATCTTTGAAGTATGTTTTTCTGTGTTAAATGACGGGACTAATTCAAATTTGCTTAACTTACGACTTACTTTTTCATATAGTCATTTTAATTTTGTAATAAAAGTCGTCATTATTTAATGCATCATGTAGCCTCAATATCCGAGCATAGCATAGCTTAGCTCAAACAAAAAAAAAAATAGAGTATGAGCAGATGTTATACTCGCTCTGTTGTTCTGCTGGCCTGAAGTGTGGTTACTTCGGGTCGGGTTAGGACGAGCCTCGGGCATTTTAAATTTTTTTACGGGTCGGGTTTGGTCATTGATGGGGTGGCCCGAATATTTTTTCGAATCGGACATGTACTCTATATATAAATATAGGTAGAAAAAACACATGAACAAATACAAAAGAAGTCTCTGCAACTGCAGTATTATCACAACAAGAACAAGCAATATAATGGCGACCCATTCGATTGTTATGTCTTTCATCGTACTGCTCTTTCTGGTGTTTTCAGCTGCAGGCCATGTAAAATGTGAGATCCCCGACAAAATGGAAGCCCAGTGCCACCTGTAGACCAGCAAAATGCAAGACCCGATGTGTCCGATTTGCTAACTGCCCTGATTATTCATTTCGTAGTTGCCTCACTTTTGATCATTAATAATACTAGTCGATCTGTTACTCCAAACACTACTGCGTACGATGTTACACCAAACGTGGTCATACAAATATGAATATTTTAATGAAACATTCATAGCATGTGTCTTTGGAATTTTTTTTTCCCATCACCACTTGTGATGATAATCCATTTAAAAGGCTTAATAAGCATAAGGGAACAGGGAAAACTTATAAGGTTAACTTATTCTAATTGCTTAACATATTTCTTCACATTAAATTATTTATTATTTGATATAATTTGGAGAATTATTTTACGGAAAGAATATGGTGATATTTGTTTATAGTGTTAATGTGTTTCGACAATCAACATTTGATCATCCACTTCTAAAAAATCATACAATTCTGGTATATGCATTTGTTATTCCTTCAACCTAATGTTATTATCATGGCAAAGTTCTTAATATCAAATATACCTTAATAGTTTATTTAAAAAAACTTTGAAACGATTCCCTGATTGGTTTTCAAAAGGCATTTACGAATGTTTTTGAAATTTCAAACTATGAAAAAAGTAATCAAACAGTTGACTTTGGAATTGCAAGATAAGGCTCAACCAACTGAACTATACTCGAGGAACACAGCCTTTAATTTGAAAAACACTTTAGATATAAAAGACTAAAACTGTTCACACAAAATGATTTACTTAGGTCCGTTTGGTTGCGAGGAAAAAGAAGAGGAAAGGAAAAATTAAAGAAAAATTTTGAATGAAAATGAAACGTGTGTTTGGTTGTAAAGAAAAAACGAAAAAAATAAACAAAATGAGATCAAATTTTCCTTATAACTTTCTCATGGAAAAATCTTTTTTCTTTTAAAAAAATTTCCTCACTTTTTTCACGCAATCAAACGGAGCTTTAGCGAAAATCCATTTCATTCGAAAAAATTTAGAATTTCGAAAGAAAATTGGGCCCATGTATGTCCAGCCCAAGACAAAAATGTGGGCCTTAAAGCCCGTTAATCACACAACGGTAACATTGGAACTCCTTCCCAATCTTTCCCTCTCTTCATCCCCAATCTTAAATTCTAGGGTTTTCAGAAAAACCTCGAATTTCGCCCAGCTCGATTTCGAATCTTTAGAAACGATTATGGAACATGGTGGTAAAATCAAGGAGGAGAGTCGAAGCGATTTTGAAATCCAGTGCCGGAAGCCAAGCGATGTGACGGAAGCGAAACGGTTCGAATCGGTTGTGAAACTGGAGGAAGGAGGAGCTGCATTTTCGACGCCGGAGAAGGCAAGTGAGCGATTAGCTGTTAAAAGTAAGGTGGAGGAGGCGTTTGAGCTTCCTGAGAGGTGCGTACTTCAAAATTTTGAATTTTGATTTTTTTTTTTGAAGCTGCGGTGAATTTTTTTTGGTTTTGTTGTTCAGGTACACGTCTATTGTGGAGCTGTTTAGGCAAATGAGTTGCTCGTTGAGGTTACTTAGCTTGTGTAAAAAGTCTACTACTTTCAGTAATGTACGTCCTCAAGTGGAAATACTTGCGAAAAGGTATCTGAGTTAGTATTTGAGTGTGATGTCGTAATCTGCTTGTTATTTAGCTAGTGGTAAGTTCTGTGACTTTTTTGATGAATCAAGGACTGTGTGTGTGAATATGTAACAAAATGATTATCTAGTTCAGTGAGTAATCTGCTTTTATATCTTACTTTTGGCTGATATCACGAAATGACGTCATGTGTGTACATCTGTTCCTGCAACCTAAGGCTTCTTAATATATCTGATTTTTTCTATTTTGTTCGGTGTTTTGGAGATGTTAGATTTGGTCCTTCTGGTGGACAATAAGAGAAAAAATAATATGTTTTCTGTTTTCCATTTATATCAGAAGACTATTTGTGTTGAATTTGTTATCTCAAGTTTTTCAATACCAATGATTAAAAATTGTTCTTTATTCCTTTTAGGAAGTTCTCTTACAAACACCTTGGGCAAATAAAATATATACTTCCTGAAGCTGTACAAATACAAAAGATTATCATACACGATGAAGAATCGCAATGCATGAAGCCAGAACTGAAGATTACACTTGTGTTTGATGTTGTTAAAGATCACAAGCAGAAGTCAGACTTCATAGCTCTCTGTCGTCTTTTCTTTTCACGGGTTGTGGATTTCAGTTGTACGCACCCTGAGGTAGTTTCTAGTGCTGAAAGTCATAAGACATGTCTATACTTGAATGTTAATTTGCTGCTACTTCATATGTGATAGTTATCATTTATCTTGCCAGTGGCACTGTATAATTAACTATACTTGACTTTCAATGCTGGTAAATGCTTCTCTAGTGAATTATCAGTGAATTTTGTGCTACTTCTTTTCAAGCATGACCGCTTATAAAAACATATATTAGCTTGAACCTGCATTTTCAGTAACATCCTTCTGTATTTGACTCTGAAGGTTTGGTTTCTGTATATTTAATGTTGTAGGACTGTGACATTCCAGAGGCCTCATTACCGCAACCATTTGGCCACGATAATGAGTCTGCATCATCTGAAGTGGTTTCCCACGACACTGCGGGTAGTCTAAATTCAGGTGCAGTTGACATTGAGCCTACTGAGCAAGTTTCTGTTGAGAATGCGGTAGATCAAAGAGTGAACTGTTCATCCACACCCGTAAAAGTCACATACTCTCCTGCGGGGAGTTCATATGCTTGTGAAAGTCCTCTGATTTCTGAAGCTGCAAATTTCATGGTTGAAACCCCCGCTCAGTTGCCACCAAAAAGAGCTTCGCTAGAAACTGAGGAAGGTCTCGTAGCTAAATCCAATAAGGCATCAATGTTTTCTGAAAAGCCTGCAAAGAGATTGTTGGATTTCACTCTTGAATCCGCAGATAGATATGTGTTGGCAAATGCAGTGGAAAAAACTGAGCATTTCATGAGTTCACAGCATAACATTACACAAGCTCCAAAATCAAAAGAGTACACCACATACAGAGAGGTGATAATGTTGGGTTTTCTATATAACATAGTGTATTCATTGAGTCGAGTAGAATCTTCCCTGACAAATTATATTTTTCTTATGTTATATCATTCACAAAAGCACAACTCTGAAACTGTGCTTATATCATTCTGTTTTATTGGTGCAGCACTTAGATGGTGGTAATAGTTGCAACGTCCCAGGTCCTGGCCAGAATGATGTAAGCACAAAAATGACCTGCAAGATGCCCCCAAGCTTGCACGGCTGTATTCCTGTCATTCATCAAATATTTCGTTCAGTCGATTATTCTGCAATTACCAAACAGGAGCTTGTATTCAAGATACTTATCAACAGTTATGATATTGAGGAAAAAGGTGTTTGCCATTCTTCATACAGTCATTATTTTTGGTAAGTCTGGTCAACACTGTTTACTTGATTTATTTTCTTTCCAGGAGTGGTTGAAGAACACCTTGAGCAACTTGAATTGCTTCTACCCAATTGGATTTCCAAGCAGATTTTACCAAGTGGAGACCATATGTACAGGTGCGTGTAAATGCAACTCTTTGTCGCACATTCATCATACTGAACTGAATGAGATCTTTTTAACTGCAAAAATATATTTACACCTGAAAAAAGTATATTTCCAATTGTTGACATTTGCATGTTGCAAAGCTTAGGCCATTCAGATAATTGTATATCTGTGTCATCATTTTTCTTTTCGTGCAGTGCTAAAAAGCTTCCAGGTGTAAGTGCCCTTCTTGAGGAACTTCAAAACTGGGGATCGAAGTGAGTACCATGTGTAGTAGAGTGGCAATCACCTTCTGAAATTGCATCTCTTTTATACTGATGTGCCGTTTACAAATTACATACAAGAACTAGACTTTCTTACTTCAGTGAGGGCTTTTATCTTTGAGTCGGACTCTGTTGTTGCTGTTTTATGATATGCACCACTCTGATATATTCACTATTCAGTACTCATGTGTGAAGGTTCGTGTACAGCTCCACATGTTTCTGACTTCATCAGATTCCAACTGATACTCATCTCCAGCTATAAAATTATAAACCTTGCCACCAACTTCAATCCAGCTACATCCTGGTTCTTTCTGAAGTCCAAACTCCTTCATTGTTCTTCGTATTCTTTCGACTTCATCCCACTTTTCTGATTGAGCGTATACATTAGATGCTAAGATGTAATTTTCTGCTTTGTCAGGTTGGAGTTTTAAAAACTTGTTGGCTATCTTGTCGCCTAAATCCGTCCGGCCATGTATACGACACATGCTTAGAAGAGAGCTCCAAATCCCGACATCCGGATCCATTTCCATTTGTTGTATAAGTTCTAAAGCTTCGTCGAATTTCCCAGCACGACTTAACATGTCTATAGCGCACGCATAGTGTTCAAGCTTTGGCTCTATTCCGGAGACTTCCATTTGGTTGAAGTACTTAAGTCCCTGTTCGACTAGGCCGGAGTGACCACAGGCCATTATGACACCGATGAATGTGAAACCATCAGGACTTACGTTTGATCTTTGCATTTCTTCGAATAGCCTAATTGCTTCAGTCCCTTGACCATGAATGCCATATCCAGTAATCAAGACATTCCAAGACGCCGGGTCTTTTACTTTCAGCCTGTCGAAAAGAATTTGGGATTGCAGAATGCAGCCACATTTTGCATACATGTCCATGATCGAACAGGCAACATATGCATCGTCTATTAACTGGGATCTTAAGGCAGCACAGTGTGCTTCTTTTCCTAGTCGCAAAACTGACAACTGTGAACAAGCCCCCAAAACACTTGTCATAGCGATTTTAGAAGGCTGTACCCATCCGGAGGTCATTTGATGAAAGAGATTAATGGTCTCAAGAGGAAGATCATTCTGCAAATATCCAGCTAGCATCGCATTCCATGCAACTGAGCTCTTATCGACCATCTGATCGAACAAATATCTCGCAGTGACAGGGTCCGAACAACTAATGTAAAAAACTATCAAAGAAATAGTAATGAAATCTTCACCATCAAACCCATTCCGTAAAACATACCCATGAAGTTCTCTCCCAGTTAAACGATCATTTTCATATGACAAGGCCTGTAAAATACTGCCAATGGTGAACCTGTCCGGATCCATTTTACCAAATGTTCTCATCTGATGAAACATATTTAAGGCCTTGGCTGAATCACCATTTTGAGTGAAACCCGCAATGATGGCATTCCAAGCGCTTACGTTCTTCATTTCCACTTCATGAAATTTTTTCTCCGCATAACTAGTACACCCGCATTTCGAATAAGCTGTAACAAATGCGTTAGCAACCTTGTCGTCATTGCAGAAAATATGCCTAACCGAATACCCATGGAGTTCCTTGACACTTAAAATTCCAACCTGACGCGTGCAGGCGGACAATGCATTCAAAATAGTTACTTCATCAGCCTGAACATTAAAACCTTCTGTATGCATTTCACGAAGAATATCAAATGCAGCAATGGCATCTCCTGCTTTCGCGTATCCCCCAATCATGGTATTCCAACAGACTACATTTTTCTCGGGGTTATTGCTGAACAAGATCAAAGCTTTATCTAGTAACCCACATTTCAAATACATATCCATGACGGCATTGTTTACCATCAAATCATCACTCAGACCCAACTTCACTGCCAAGCCATGAACTTCAGCTCCTAACTCCACTTCACCTTCCCTTGCACAAACTGGAAAAATACTAGCTAGCGTCGTAATATCAGGCAACAAACAACTCTCGACCATCAACCTCTTAAACATCATCAAAGCATCTCTCGAGTATCTATTCTCTGAAAAAACACTGATCAGCGAATTCCACGATACCAAATTCCTCTCACTCGTGCTCTCAAAAACCTTCACTGCAGACTCAACCAGCCCCATTTTCCCGTACATCGCAACCACTGCATTACTCACAAAGACATCGGAAACCAATCCCGTTTTCACCCCCATCCCGTGCACTCCTTTCCCAAACTGTAAATCCCCAACACCACAACATGCCTTGATCACGCAAGGCAACGTGAATTTATCTGGCTGAAACTCATCATCACAAACCAGCTCACAAAACATCAACATCGCATCCGTCCAGCACTCATTCCTTGTATAAGCACTGATCACAGCATTCCACTGAACTAAATCTTTCTTACTTAACGTATCGAACAAACTCCTCGCATCTAAAGGAAATCCGCATAATGAATACATTGAAATCAAACGAGTGTTTAAGACCAAGTCATTACCGAACTCATTTGAAACAATGCGATGCAATGCACGGCCTATATCTATATCCTTCTTCCTACTGCAGCATTGTATAAGAACACCCATAGCTTGCGCTTTTTGTTCCAACTGCAGTACAGAACCGTTCTGTATCAGCCTCAAGGCGGTACCAGCATCTCCTGACAGGCAAAGGGATTGGATTTCCTGAAGTGGTGAATATGTGTGAATGGGGTCGGAGCGGAGTGTTGAGGATTTGCAAGGTGGAGTTGTGGTGAGAAGATTGGTAAAGGTTGAAGCTTTACAGTAGGAATGAAACTGGGGATGGTGGTGGATGGAGGAGGCGGCGTTTGGTGGCGGAGACACCACCATCGTCGGCATGTTTTAAGGTGGTTGATGTTTCGTCCGTAGGGTTGGGGATAAAATGTGAAGCAAGTTTGGATCTTTCCTGAGAGAATACTCCGCTTAATCAATCTGTGGCTGTGGTTACTTTGTTCAAATCGTCATCATCAATCATCATTGTCATTGTTTTCAACCTCTACAACTGCAGAAGGCTACTGGGGATGTGTCGACGGTGTTTGATGACCAAATATGCTATGTTACATTATATAAGAACAGATTCCAGTGCGTTCTTAGGCACATTGTTTAGCAGTACATGTTGTCTAGGAACATGAATGGATGCTCCAGCAATATAGAGACAGCCTGTGTATTTCTTTACAATTGTCATCCATTTCCTTCTAACCGGCATATCCTCTCCTCTCTTTACTTCTACAAAAGAATACATTGCTAATGCTTACCCATATAATTAATTACCTCCGCAGATGTTTCATAGTTGCACCGTCATGAGTTCAATACCAGAATATCTCCAACCCCAGTAATGTGGTTGAACGAGACAAGTTGCTAGTCCAGAGCAGCTTTGATCTTCCGAGCAACAATGGGTAGGCCTTCAATGAGAGGTTTAGTAAGGGTTGATGTGGAGAGACTCTGCAAGTCGGGTTTGAAGTGCCACTTTGTATTCGACCAAAATGATGAGAAACTAGTCTGGCTCAGGTCTGGCATGCTTGAAAAGCTAAATGATTTGTGGACTTTCGTCGGAGCATCAGCTGTCGGAGAGTCTCCAGAACTTGAGGACGAACTTAGCCATCCAGAGTCATCTGAAGCCAGTGTCCCTCGACTGCCTGATTTCGGCCGAAGAGCTAAGCTTTTTCCTGTTATAGACGAGTAACTTGAGTAACTGCTGGTATCATTTTCTTCTCTTAATACCTTTTCTGGTGCTTCCCATCCCATATCCAATTCTGACTTTGACCACCGTCTGCGATAGCTGTCCACGGATCCCTCAGCTGCCTCGTCTCTAGATTCCATGAGTTGCAGATCACCTGAATGAAGACCCCCCTTCTCTAACCAGAAGCCATTCCCCGAAGTTCTGGTTTTCTCATATGACTTCCTCATTTTGTACCCTCCAACCTCTGTGCCTCCGCTTGAACTTTTCGTGGTAGGAGGCTTGAGCCTGTAAAACTTCTGCAAATTGTTCATGCTTGACGAGATCTTTTGCTGGGATGACCTAGATTGCCGTTGAGGTGTTACAAAGTCTAGCCCGCTGGTAGAAAAATAAAATCTACAATCACACCTCAGTTTAGAAATATAAACAACAAAATAGTGTGCTAATTTCTTAATAGGACAGCCAAATATCAATGTCATTTAATCACATTCAAAGTCAAATAATTCAATAATCTAATATTGCACATGTGCATTAAATTCTGTGTAGGCTAACAAAGCCCTATATCTTTAACATGATCAAGAATTTGTGGCAAGCAGCAAGATTTGATGCTTTCAAGACGTCGTAAGCAAGCCATTTCTTATCATAACTAGATGATTGTTAGCAAGTGCATCATATGAGTCAGTTACATGAAAGTAATGTCCAATGACGACTCTGGTAGATCTCCAGGTACAATTAATTTACAATCCACATCAATAACTACACATCTGGAAAACTATGTATGTAACAGATGACTGATTTCCTATAAAAGACAGTTCATTAACATATGGCGATGGAGAGAGTAAAATCATACCTAGGAGAAGTGGAACCGTTAGAAAGAGAGGGCGATCGAGGATGCCTTCCTGGTAATGGTATCCGCAGTGATGGCAACCCAAACATCTGAAGATCTGTGACCAGGCCGTTCATCTTCTTGATATCAGCAACCTGTCCAATCAAAAAAACCACATCTTATTAACTAGATACCCATAAAAATACGAACCCAACAAACCTCAAACAACACGCTCTGCTAAAGTCCCTAAGACCCTAACATACTTTCTAAATCTCCACTCGGTCGTAATTAATCAAACCCATTCACCCGCAGCTTTAAGCTGCACATTTTCAGTCCAGCACGTAATGAACATCGACAATTCAATACCTTCCCTATCCTTGCTGAAATTTCAAAATCCACAACACACGGCTGACGTACAAAACTATCAACAATTTTAGCAAGTGACCAAGAAGAGTTCCTACACGCATCCACCGACCACCGACAAACCTAACAACAGCCGACACCTTCAAATCCATACCAAAACATCTCAAACTTATCACACTCACTCACCACCACCTTTAACCCCAAAAATCATACCCTAACTCAATCCACCAACATCTGATCCCTCAATCAACCAATCAGCGACCAATTCAAAATCCTAAAATGCCAAAAATGAAACACAAATTCAGCTTTCAAATTACAGTAGAGATAAATCATCACATACCTCAACGCCATACTTGATGGCGACGCCGGCGAGCGTATCGTACTTAGACACAAAGTGTTGAATGTAGCCGACATCACCGCCGTCAATTTCGGCACCATCGATTCCGTAATCATATTCAGCTGAGCAATTGACTGTAGGTGAAGACATGGATGACGAAATCGGGCCGCTGAAAGTCCCGATTCGACGATCGGTTGAAAGGACGCGCCAACGCTGTTAGAAGAATCTAGAGAGAGAGAGAGAGTTGATAATAGGGGAAGGGAAGCGACTCTGGACGAAGCGTATGGAAACGAACAGAATAAAGATGTATTTGATTTACATTAAATAAAAAGTCTATGTATAAATTATTTTTTTATTATTATTCAATAAGTAATAAATATGATAAAGATATTTATTCTATTTTTGTTTGTTTTAGTAGGTGGAGTGACACCCGTAAAGGGTGTGTTGAATTTAGTAAACATTTTTGTTTAAGTTAATCAGATGAAATTGTATATAACTAACATACTTAGTATTGTTCTGTTGGTAACGGTTCAGTCCTGAAATCATTAGATCCAAGGTTCAACACTTCTTACTCGTGGATGATTAAGAGATATAAAAGAATATTTATATTGTATTGTGTTAAAAATGTAATGTTAAAAAATATCCATGCAATGTATCAACAAATTAAAAAAAATATATGAAATTGTATATAATTTAATATTTTAAATTCTCGAGAGAGTATTATTTATTTTTAAACTCATATTTTTATGAAAACGTTTGAGGGGTGATAATTCCAGTTGACTAATGTTTATATATGTATTTATGGGATTGGATTGTAATGAGGAGCTTGACGGTGTAATACAGCTAATTACATTAAATAAAAGTGAATGAATCTGAGCCTGTTTATAGAATGTATGGTCTTTGGTCCAATGCTGAGCGAGGATTTAAGAGGACATTCTCTTTAGTATGATTCTCAGGCAATAATGACAGCCAGGTACGACGAGTGTGTCGCATTCACGCCAGCAAGCATCCTCAGTCGAGGACATTATTGATGGAGGAAGCTTTTTGCTGCTGATATTGAAAGGGATTTTATTTTATTTTTCATAGGTGGGTATGGTTCATATGAACATTTTGATTTCGATCAGAGCATTAAGATCCACAGAAGGGGGGCAACCACAGGAAGAAGAAGAAGAAGGAGAACATCTTCTATTTAACTACAATGACCTTTGAGTGCAACGAAGGAAGCTTTTTGAGCATCGGTCATCTTCATGGACCAGACACGCATGAACTATTGAAGAACATGGCACTGTGAGTTAACTCATGAATGTCTTTCCGATGGGGAGGATGTAGACACATATTATCTAAGTCAAAAAACCACAATAGCGTCTGCACTACTCCGCAGCGCTGTGTTACAAAGTGATCACGAAAGGATAGGAAAAGACAGCAATTGGTGAGTTATTATTTTATAAAACTATAGCGTGCCAACATCTGGACTAGCGAATCAGCTCATTTGAAAAAAATTGACAAACATATCAAACCATTACAAACGACATCATCAAAACTATGTTATTTTTATAATGATCAAATGGTATCACTAATGTTACCCACTACACCAAACTGTCACTTTAGCGACCACATATTAGCGACCAGGTATGTTTTGTCGCTAATTACCGACCACTT
>JAWWMW010000704.1:151332-167741 GCA_035048345.1 Echeveria elegans
AATATCGAGGTCTAATTTAAATGACCCAAGATTTTAATAATTTATGGGGCTCCCAATCCATATAATTTACAACCCTCCTTGTAGTCTTACTTTATTAGAGTGACGTGGATGTATACCGCACAATTATGAAATATCTCTCTTCCCAAGAGACTTAACAATGGCGAATACATATTACAAACGGATAGTAGAGACCAAGTGAAGGTCATCATCATGCTAAGATGCATGTCCCCCAATTCCGAGGAAGTTAGCCAGACTTTGGAAGCAAGGCTATCAAATGTATTCACAATATTTATCATTTTTTTGGATCATTTGTGATTATACATGATACACTAAATGCTTATGCACTTGCACCAAATAACAAACTACAGAAAAAAATAAATTTAAATATAATTTCTTCATAAAACCTAGCCAGAATATTTTAACTGGTTGATTTAGATAATAAATCTATAAATTAATGCTAAAAGCCTTGTGAATATAATGTTTCACATCATGTAACACATTGCAGTATTATTAATCCACATCTTCAATTCCATCACGGAACGTAGGAGTTTTTGAGTCTACTTTTAATCTTAACGGTCTAATTATAAATTGGACAAGATAACAAGCCTCTCACATCATTGTAATTGGAACGAACAGGTTATTGTATTACATCAAGAATTATGTAACTTGATGGCGAGTTGAAACTATCTGATCAATATTTCTTGTACATTTTTTTTTCTTATTGTTACATACGATACAATTGTTGTACAAGATCATCGCATCAAGTACATTCTATAATCCGATCATAGCAAACAATTCTCTATTCTCACTCAATCCGAGAAGAGATCGCCAATAACTAGAGAAAAGTATCCTTATGGCCTCGTTAAATTATACATTTTCCTTTTTAGGATCAATTCGATGATAAATGCTCGTACTATGTACAAAATGTGAAACAATTTTCCTGCTTAACACGAATCAGAGCAACATTGTTTGATCATAATAACCTGACGCTGTCTGCCCATCAATGTGGATCACCTGAAACTACTCGATAACTGTGTGTTGCATACAGTGTCCGAGCTCCTAAGTCACACTCATAAGCACGCAACGCAGCGCTAAGTACTTGAAGCGCCCCATAGCGTCGATACCTTCTCACATGCTTTCAGAAGCGCAGTCGCGACACTCTTCGTCGCCCTGAACATGTTTTAGTACATCAGAGTCACCTGAGACTTTTAGATCAATCACAATAATAATTTCCTCTTGTAACTCAGGATATAGATGATTCAGATTCTGGTATCAAACACGCGTATCTGAAACAATAGACGATTATGATGAGAGCCAATACTCATTTTACGGAACTATCTAATTAGTGAACAAGTATGAAATCGAAATTTTTGGGGTAAGGCTAAAAATGGTTATGTAGAGTTTACAGGATAAATATTTGATACCTGTTTGGAGGAGAGTTTCGATTCTGTATATAAGAGCTGCAAGCACCTCTGCCTGGAATTGGCAACAAGTAAACTTAGTAATGATTCATTTCCCATCACTTCTAATAATGCTCGACGATGTGTTAGCTTATAGTTTTGTCTTGATTCAAGCATGTTTCTATTGCAATGTGAAAATCTGCATTTTGTAAATTGTAAGTAAAAAGTTAGAATAGCGTAAATCACTTGCCTCAAAGAACTGAAAGAAACAAGTCATCCATGAAAAAACCCGGCTCGTGGAACGTTTCAGCTTGGACCCAAGCAACCTTCCTCATCTTACTCTGCTCCTCAACAATTGGCCTTAATCCCCCCATCCATTTCCACACACCGAAGCCTTAAATCCAGCATTCTCAGCAACTGGATATGATATAGACAAATGTGATGATGATGGTAAAGAAGTCTCATTGCTCTGAACTCCAATCAGCCTTTTTTCTCGCAACTGGCCGATTTCCAGTCCTGAAATGTGCATGTTTGGAATGAGATGCGAGATGGGTTGGTGACGGACTGTTGATGAATGATGAGGGAGTAGTAACTGAGGTTGAGTTGGAGAAGAAAGACTTGGGCCATGGGTGGTCCTGCTCCTGATCATTGTTGAATATGCTGCAACATGCTATAAGAAACAAGTGCAATTTACTTCAGTTGCATCTTTTTTAGGGGTACAAGATTCTTCTTTGTGGAAGCTGTGAGGGTAGTGGCCCTTGTGTAGGGATGGGATAAATAGAACAAGAAGGAATCCATATGAGTGGTGATGACCAATGAAACCTGGAAACGTACAAGTGATACCAAGTTAGTGTCACTAGTGGCTGTTATTCTTAGCCTTACAAAAAAGTGTTTCAGTTTCTTCAAGAACTTAATCTTTAATAATCTGTAACATCCAAAATCTGTTGTTGTTTCATTTTTGCATCCAAAATATTGGGGAGAAAAGGTTAACTTCTACTATATTTATTGACTTAACTGATCCTTAAAACTATCAATATCTTAATTCGTCTTCGGAGGGTCAAAATTACACTTGATAATCTGCTAGTGGCCGCGCAAATGTCAAAGACAAGAACATCATTCCATGAGCATAACAATGGTAATATCTGAACTCTCCAGTTTCCAACCATAGAAGGTGCAAATAGATACACCCTGATGCCTCGAAGGATTATGGTCCCGTAACACCTGGGAAAAGTTGTGATATTTTGTTGAAGACGTCCATAACCTGAGAAGTAAGAAAAGTTACAAAGACATTACGAAGCACTATTATGATAGTCAGTTGGAATATGTAACTGAGTAGCTAAGAGGGGAAAAGGCATGACAACTTGGTTGAGATGACAGAATGTTGTGAGAAAATGGTGGCATACCTCTATATCATTCTGATACTTGGTTATGCTAAGAGGGTTTTGTGAGCACTGGAAAAACAGCAAAGTTAAGTGAGTTATGGAACGAGGACGAAATCAGGGCATACGATATGCTAATGGAGCTTACATCCATGATGGCTGCTTGAACTCTTGGGTTCTGAAACGCCATGGCAACATCTGGGTTAGCCATGATTTTTGATATAACTTCTTCTGGCGTCAGCCCAATTTGATCTGCCAAAAATTCAAAACAGGCATAAAGTGAATAACAATGAAGAGCATTTCTTTTCAAACAAATGTGAAACTTGATTGAATACGATCTGCTCTGTCCCCTTACGAAATATTCTATTCAGTTTATTTTTATCATGTAAACTAAATAGGAAAACGTACCAAATTGCTGCTTCACTTCAGGACTACTAAGATCAAAATTCTTCAACGAGTCCATCATGCGATTGTCCCATTCGCTGCTCCCATTCATGTTATTTCTGAAAGAAGAAAAAGATTGCACATCTAAATACTGAATAAATTTATAGTAAATATTATCTTATCCAATTATCATATCAGAACCAAATAGTTACAATAAACAGGCATAACAATAGCCGATTTTCACAAGTACTTGTGAAGCAATAGTTATTCAGTAAATGATTGACAAACCAAACACTGAATAACAAAGAAACCATACGTAAGATTAAGAGAATGTAGACAAACATGGCAGAACGTCAGCATTTATACATAATATTAGCATGAAATAACTCACAGCATTTCTTCGAGTTGTTGTCGATATTGCGGGTTTTGCAACATCCCTGTAAAAGTGCAGTTACTTAACAGTATGTTTAAGGCTGAAAGTTCATATTCAAGAAATGTATCAACAAAATATTGATAAAGTGGTATCGTAGTCCACGAGCTATACAAACAAAAGAGACCGGCTATAGCTATGAAAACACTATACAGCAAAGCACACTAGATACGATTATTTCTACGATTAAGGAATAGAACCAAGTGGAGTAATTTTTAAACAGTCGGCGGAGAACTTACATTTGAAGGTTACTGGGTTGCGCATTTCTTCAGGCAGATACCTGTAAATAATTGAGGCTTTAGAAAATGAAACATGAATATCTTGAAGCAGTCACTCTGAAGGACATCAAGTAGTGATGGATAGAAATGTATGGCAAGGTAGATTACGGATAAACCATCTTTTGAACTATAGGATCTTCCATCATTTTCTCCAAAGCCTCAACTGACATGCCAGTGAATGGTTTTCCAGCTAAAAAACATGTTTTACATTAAAAAAGTTGCAATTCAGAAGGAAAAAAGTAAGGAAATAAAATATAGAGGGCTCTAAATACAAGGTTGCGCAATTTAGGATTTGAAAATCGATATGAATGAGGTAAATTACTCTCTTAAATAAAACAGAAGGACAGAAAAGACTTCAGTTTAAGAGATATTTTCCTCACCAGTGAACTGTGAGCTCTCAGAAGCAATAGTACTTTGTTGTGAAGCAGCTCCGTTTTGAGGTACCTTTTGAAAACATTGACAAGATGAACTAATACTAGCTACAACTAATTAATTGGGGAACTTATCCAGCGCAAGACTGAAAACCAAAATTAGGTCAAGAGAAGCTGTATTCAAAACTTCGCATGCATCTAATACTATAATTTCACGTTGCTTACTTCTGAAGCAAATGACGCATTTAAAGATGTGCTTGTCTCAGATGCATCCTTGAAGCTTTCAAATGGATTTCTTTGCAGTGTTTCTTCCTGGGATACGTCAACAAAAGCTGGAATAAAGACAAGTGGCAGCACTTTCAGTATAACCAATACGAATGTTTAGACCTTGAAGCTTTCAAATGGATTGCTTTGCAGTGTTTCTTCCTGAACAGATGGGTGCTATTAGCAGCATCGTATCAGTACGAATATTCAAGAGAAGATATATTCAATAGAATAACAGACTTATATACGCAACAACAAATATGTCATGCACATCAGCATGTATACAAAACTAATCCACTGATTAACACTTCACATTAAAAGGCTTAAATCTGCAATGAATATATTGAATCTAGATACAGACTACGTAGTACAACAATGAAGGTTTGTATCAGCAAGCATAGACCCACAGGTCACACTCACACCTATTAAATAATGTTAGAAAAAAGATTACCGAATTTATTTGTTTCCTCCTCTTCTTTGGGAGCATCTTTCGAAACATCGTTGACATCAGCAGGTGGTGCTATCTCAACTTTTGTGGCTGACACATCTACAGTAACAGAGGACTGAGAAGCAGTTGGCTGATATGTTCCAGCTGGTTGTGACACTGGAGGTGGCGGAAATGGATAAGGTGTTCCAGCTGGTGGTGACACTGGAGGTGGTGGAAATGGAAAAGGTGACCCCCCAGGAAAAGGGGCTTGCTGGAATGGTCCCTTTTGGGGATCCATCTGCCCCATCATACTTTTGAATGCTTGCTGCATTGCATAATTCTGACGCGCAAAACAATACAAATTCTAAGCCTGAGGCAAGAGTTAAAACAATAGATGGTACCATAAATTGCAAGCCTAGACACCAATAACCAGCAACCACCAAACAATCCTACAGTTTATACTGGTTACAGCAAGCACAAATATAAAATGTCAAATCATTGACAAGATACAATAGTTGATTCCATATCTATGCTATTTACAGCACGTTCAGTGGACAGATAATAACATCGTAAAATAGCTAGTCGCAGGGATGCTTATTAAACTGTACAATTTTGTTTGATTGCTTTCAAAATAACTAAAACAACAAATATGGCTAGCAAGTAAGAATAATATGTGGCAATTCGCTCGAAAGGAAAGGTAATTCACTGTACAAACCAATTAGCTATATGGAGCAACTCTCTTGTATACTATAACGACAGAGTCACAGAGCACTCACCTTTAATTTTGTAGCTGCCTGTTACATTGACGTAAACAAATAGTTAGAAACACGTCTTGAAAAATGAATTAGTTCTCTGAAGTAAAGAAGCGTCTTTTGCCACTCACCCATGAGAACAATGCAGAAAAGCCAACACCAACTCCAATCCAAAACAACGGTGACCCGCTGGTCATCATAACAACAACTTTAGATAACCATAAATGCAGAAAAGTAGGCATCACATTAATAACTGGAATAGATCTGAACGTCAAAATTTATTACAATTGTGATTGGGGCGGCGGCACTGGATACGTTGGGCTGACGCCAACCGAAGTTGTCTCAGCAGTATTTGATGCGGAGACACTCGCAAATCGCTCTTTCGTAAGCTTCTTAGGAGCTATATCACATGCATAAGAAGGAAGCTTTTATTATGAAACTAATGCTAGTTTTATGATATGGGGGAAAAGATAGTTCATTTACATTTGACAGATACCAATAAAAAACGAAAATAATACAAATAAGAGCACATTTATCTACTCTACCATTCATTAACCGACTGTTGGAAAAACATATATACAAAGAAAATGTTGCCACTTCAAAATAGTAAAACAAAACACCAACCAGCAACATACCCGAGAACTCAATGCCCGCATCAAGGATCAATACTTTAACAACACCCTATCTTATTCAAAGTCGACAAACTAATAGACTGCAAAAATCACATCAACAGTGCAAGATTAACCCACACTAGAAAGCATTAAACACACCCATAAATCGATTACACACATAACCTAAGCACACATAAGCTACAAATCCAGCAACAAGAGCTTAAAAATAACACAATTTCGCATCTTTCTTGGCTTCCAATCAAAGCTAAGCAACAATCCTACTACATATACCATCAATTCAATCAATGATCTACCTTCCAGTAAAACCGCCATTGAGTTCGAAAAAAAAGAGTACTTACCACTATCACCACCACTAACAGAGCCTATCTTACAACTGACACAAAACCTTCTAGCGAACGTCGCATTACCGAATCGCAAACTGGGTTTAACCAACACGGAGGTTTGACGAGGTCTGGAAAGCACCAAATCCCTAGAAACTGTAGGCGAAGCGACGACGTTTGACGTCAGTTTCGATGAAGAGATTAAAGGCAGGGTTTCCATGTGGTGTGAAGCGATGAAGTGAAAATTGAGTGAATTTTCAGTCGGCGGAAGGCGAAGCGACGAAGCGGAGGATTTGAACGTGGAAAAATAGGCTTGGAAGATAAGTCGCGTGGAGGTTAATTTAAGGTATGTTTAGGGATCATTTTATAAATAGAGTTTTTTGTTTTCGGTTTGGTGGGCTGTGTGCTTGTTTGGGCCTTGGTTTTATAATGGGCTGATTCTTGCTGGGGATGTTAGCTTGTTTGGGCCATGGTTTTTAAATCCATTTTCGCTCAAAAAGAATTGAAGTATTGAATACTATTTTTATCCTAAACTACACACTGCCTTTAAAGCATTTATATAAAAAAAACTTATTTAAAAATTAATTTTTTTTAAAAAAAATGGGTTGAATTTAGAAATATTTAAGAATTTTGTGAAATTTATGTCTTAATTTATAAATTTTATGATTCTTTTTTTAAAAAAATGGAGAAGAATGTGAGTTAGATTTTGTATCACATGCTTTCAAATCCGTGATTCTTAAATCTTTTACTCCCTTCGTCCCATTATATAGATTTCATTTGAAGTTTGGCACGCTTTTTAAGAAAATTGTGTTATGTGAGTTAAAAGTAGGAAAGAGAATGAGTGGAAAGTGAATAGATTTGAGAGAGAGTGTAAATGTGAGTGGAAAAAATTTCCATTTAAGGAAAGAGACTTATATTTTGGCACGCCTACAAAGGAAAGAGAACTATATAATGTACTGAGGGAGTATCTACATGGAACTGACTTACGCTGACCTTGCTTTCTTTAGAATTACCAGCATCCGTAGATCCTGTCGTCTTCCAAATATCTTCCTCGTAAATCCAGTTGACTTCCTTAATGCTACATCTCAAATTCTCAAATCGGCCAACATTTGCTGTCATGATGGCTGAAGGTATATTGACAAAGTCAAACACTGAGAGTTTTGTTAAGTGTTCAATAGCTATAAGAACCTTCATCAATTCCTGACAGCTCACCATTCTAAAGCATTCAAGATTCGGCAAGGTTCCATTCTCCAATATCACCCCTTGCAAGATTTTTGAACTCATGCAGACCCAGAGTCTTTACTCTTTAGTTTTCCTAGCCGACCATCCTTGAAAAGCAGAACATTTAAAGTACAAGCTTCGACGAGTTCAAAGATGCATTAGGCCTTGAAATTGTCCTAGTGTGTCAGGTGGATCGTTTAGTAAGTTACTGGATTGCAGAAACAAATTCACAAGATTCTGCAGCAATGGCATCCATAGAGGTAAGCATAGAAGTTTTCCTGTCAAGTAAAGACTCCCAAGTGACTTAGAAGGCAATACAATGGATGGTAAGTCCATGGCCTCGTCCCCACCTTCTGAACATGATAATGACAGTACTTGTAAATGGTGCAGCTTACTTAAAGACGCTAAAATCTTCGCTGCATAAGTCGGTAATACCAAGCCGTCTCTGCTGGCCAGCTTGCTTTCCTATCTGTTTTACTATATTTGAAAAACCTTCAGACTATGCATCAACCAAAGAGCAAAGAATTGCATAGACTGTAAACCTTCAGACTGCCACTCCATTTTTACTAACTTCACTATTGAATGTGTGACTGTTGGTGTGCCTCTTTCCCTCGAGGAACGAAGAGCGTGGATAGCGAGATCGGCGACGGCGGAGGTGATGTGGTGGTGAGGAAGAAACTGCGAGGGAAGACGAAATGGTTTCTATGCTAATTGTTTGGAGCTGATACACATATACATGAGACTGTCGTTCTTGTCAAAGGGTTGCGAGCATGCTTACTGTCGGACTTGCATCCTTCGTTGGGCTTCATATTTTTTCCGTTTTATAGTTTATATTCAATTTATGAATCAAAACATAATTTTCAGGTGACAGGACATCACAAACTATATTTAGACATGACATTTTGATATTGGGCAACTTCCCTGCAACTTATACAAGATCACATTTATTAAAAAATCATGACTTCATGAATCAAATACAACATTCAAGTGATAGGGCATCAAAAATAATATTTAGATAAAAATGACATTTTGATATTATATGAAATTCATGAATCAAACAACGTCATTTAGGGGACAATCATTTAATGGATGTGCAAACACGCAAAAAATAAAATAATAGGGATATGCGTGTATTGACATTGTCTAGAAACTGAAAATTAAGCAATTTTTTGTGAATTATACGAGATCAGATTGATTAGAGAATCATGACTTTAATTTACTTACCTGAATACCATAAATACCCTAAACTAATATAATAACTTAAGATCATCATATGAAGAGCATTAATGGACCTGATTTTTTTATATTTTCTTAATAGAGGTGAGCCCGTCGTCCCGACGGGACCGCATCATGAACATACGTTTTTATTTATATCTCCATTCGATTCTCCATATTCTTCCCAACGTTTACTGCTCTAGTTTTATTTTTTTATTTTTAAGGTATTTTTATTCAGATATTTCTAGTCGATTTCCCTCACATATCCCGACGTATTCCACATAATTTTAAAATTTAAATTTATACATATGAATTTTTAAATTTTTTTGTCTTATTCTCCGACTATTTTTAGTAACAAAATTAAAGGTTTTAACGATGAAAATTTTCGTCACTATATGTGTGGTTGTGGACATGAATTCTATTACAGTATATATATAGATGAAAAAAATGTTTTTTATTTAACTAGCCTTCGTCGCACAATTGTAATTGTGCATGGAAATAAAAATCTAAAAATGAAACAACGGAGGAACATAGATGAGGAATGGCCGCACGATCGCCAATAGAATCAAGCACGTGCAGAGCGTGCATAGTTTCATCCGCAACACATCATCAGGTTCTTCTTCTTTTTTGATTGGAAAAGAATTTGATTTTGTGAATTGAGTAGGGGTTGGGGTAGCGATTGAGAGTTTTTTTAATTAGTGTTCTGTGGGATTGGTGGAGCGGTTGAGTGGTATTTTTGAAAGAAAAAAGTTGTCACGATCAAATAACCGGCGATACATGACCTTATAACTAAAGGTAACTTATACTTGCACATTTGTTAATTTTCCATTATTTAATTTTAATTGGTAATAGTGAAATGTTAAATCAAATTTAAATTTGAACTTGCTACAACTTCAAATTTTGAGTAGATCTTCTAAAAGGGCATTCTGTTAACTTATTGGTCAACGACAAGTTGACTTTTTGACCTACTTTTTTATTCCTTCCCTTCCCTCCCAAATTTCCAATCAGTGAACTCACACTACGCTCCATTGAAATCTCACAGTTTCAACTTTCAATCAACCCTCCGCCATGCCAACAACAAGACCCAAATCGAAAACCCTTTTCGCCCTCACCGGCGTCGCAGCTTTCATCGCTTTTGCAGCCAACCTGGTCATCTCCTCCCTCGCTTCACGCCGTCGAAAATCATCCAAAAGTTGAACCTTTACTCAATTTTTCAATCGTTTTGATGGAAAGTTGTTTCTTTTTTGGATTTTTTTGATGAATTGTAGGGCTTCGTGTTGCAGATGTTTTGGGTATGAATGTTAGAGTTGATTTGTCAGCTGAGGAGATTTTGAAATTGGCTGACGTCATTGTTGCCAAGTCCAAGCAAGTTCATGATGCTGTTGCGTCACTTCCTCTCGATAAAGTATGTCTATTTGCATTTCTTGTTAGGGTTTGTCTGGAGTGACTGATCTGATGGTTTTCTTGACTTTTGTTTGGATTTTTGAATTTTCGATGCTTTTTGGGATTTGATTCTTTTGATGGATTTCTTCCGAATTGAATGATTTTATGAAGCAATGAGATGTGCCATTGTGGTGTGATTGTTGTTCGGTAAAATTGTTGGGCTAGGGCTGAAAGAGACTACATGTTTGTAAATTGACTTCACAGGGTTTACTATTTTACTCATTTAGATGTTTCTGTGCTATTCTATTGAAGGATAGGCATAAGTTTGTTCTGGATTCTTATTTATCTGTTATTTAATATTGTGTTGATGATATTGCCGTTATTTTTTTCATTCTCTATTTGATCTACAATGCAGGTTACATATGTGAATGTTATCCAGCCATTTTCAGAACTAGAATCTCAGCAGTTCCCTCTGATTCAGTCTTGTCTTTTCCCGAAATTGGTATCTCCATCTGGTGATGTGAGAAAAGCAAGTGCTGAAGCTGAACGGAGGATTGCTGCTCATCAGTCTATTTGCAGGTAATTCATTGTTTGTAACCATTAAAATTTGATATGTTATTTTATTCCGATGTTAGATGATATATAATTCAGGAGAAATCGTATTTAATCTCAAAGCTCGGGAATGAGCAAGAGAAAGTGCAGAGAAAATTCATAGAGTGTAGTTTTTTGAATATAATTAATCGAAAAATTGTTCTTTTACTTGACCCAACCAGTGACCGAGAGGATGTGTACCGTGTTGTCAAAGCATTAGCTGCTAAGGGAGAACCGATGAATCAAGAAGCCACTCAGTTCATAAAATGCCTGGTCAGCAAGTAAATTGGTTTATACATTTCGGTCAATTATATTTGCTTTTACATATAATATTGGTAAATGTACTCCTCAATTTTTTTAATAAAATTCGGAAGCTTTAATATCTTGACAACAACAGATAATCATCAGAATAAAAGTAAGAACTTAGCACGATGCTCATTGTTTCATTACTTTGTTACAGGTCAGAGGATTTGAGCAAAATGGAACACATCTCAGTACTGCAAAAAGAAAGGAGATGTCACGCCTTAGGAATGAAATTGATGAGCTCAGTACTCAGTATGTTGAAAATCTGAACAATGACATGACTTTTGTTGCTTTTAACGAGGCCGAATTGCTTGGTGTTCCTGCTGAGTTCCTCAAGGTCGATAGGGCTCTTACTATTTTTCTCTTACTTTTAAGTTTCCCTCGTCTTGTATGTATACATTATAGTTGGCATGGTTATGTATTCAGTTTCTTTAGAAAATTGCTTAGTGCCATCATGTTTGAGGTGCTTTCTTTATTTAATGATTGTTACATTGAACAGTGAGCATGGTTTTCTTTTTCTTGATCCGTTTGCGACTTTATGTTGATGTTGCACACTTGCACTATTAATCATTGGTCAACACTGTTGTTTCAGAGTTTAGAGAAGGATGCTGATTTCATGTTCAAGGTTCCAATCAGAACGCATTTTGTTTCACTAATTTTGGATTTCTGCCAGGTATGATATAGGCTTATTCCGTTATCTCGATTATTTATGCTACTGCTGAGCAACATGTTTGGATTGATACTATGAAATATCAGATCACTTAGCGTGTTTGGCTACCAAAACATGTACGCGATTTGTGCAGTACAACATTTATACTATGGACATCATTTATAATTTATCTTTTGTGTTGTCTTGTCGGTTGTCAAAACTTGTATATCCATGAATCGTAAAACTAACACAAGGGAATTCTTTTATTTTGTAAGATAGGGAAGACGAGGAAAATTTTAACTGAAGTATATGGAAAGCGATGTGGAGAGCGTAACTTTCCAATATTGAAGAAACTGGTAAAGCATTTTACATAATCGCAACAATCATGATTTGATATATTATGGGACATCATCAGTTGAGAATGACGCATTTTCTTGTTTATGTTCAGGGAGAATTGTGATATGATGTAATAGTAGGACACATTATGACATGTGCTTATACATTCATGAAAATATTAAAGTACGATTTGTTTACCTTTAGGTACAATTACGTCACAAATATGCTCGATTGGCAGGCTTTCAACACTACGCCGACTATGCTGTCAGTGTTAGAATGGCGAAGTCCTCTGCACAGGTGAGTTAGATATATTTTAATCCAGGATCCTATGACTTTTATGCTTCCCGGTTTTTCCTGTTTGCTTGATTCTAGCTACCTGTAGGTAATGAGGTTCCTCGAGAATGTCTCGGACAGCTTAACTGACACAGCCATAAAAGAACTAAGCATATTGATGGATTTAAAGGTTCATTCTCTTTTTTCATATTCCTATCCAACTTTGGTATGCTTTATTCTTATTCATTATGTGTGAACTTACCTTCAGCAAATAGAAGAAGGAGATGCGCCTTTTGGCATTGAGGATCTTCAGTATTACGTGAAGAGATATGAAGAACAACGATTTGGCTTGGACTTTTCTGAAATTAAGAAGTATTTTCCTCTTGAAGTGGTTGTATCCGGAATCTTTAAAATATTTGAAGACATATTTGGTAATGGATGGATTTTTGGATTATGTGCTTTCTGAAGTTGTTAGATGCTTGACATATATCTCTTATGCGCAGGATTAAGGTTTGACGAGATGACAGATGCTGATTTCTGGCATTCCAGTGTTCAACTTTTTTCAGTCTTTGATTCAAGTTCAAATGAGCTTTTGGGTTACTTTTACCTGGATCTGTATCAAAGGTTTCAGAAAAAATAGACAATTTACATGTTGCATTAATCATTGTACATTTGTACTTGTAGATTGCATTGCTAAACCTCACAAGATTCCTTACTTTGTTTTAAAGCTGGCTTGGTATCATCTATTTATATGATATTATTGATGTCTTCCATGCAGAGAAGACAAACTCGAGCACACATGTGTCGTGGCTCTTCAGAATGGTTCGTTAGCGACCAATGGTGAAGGTCCAGTAAGGATTTTAATTTCGTGCCCGCCTTTCATCCGCTAGAGCTTTCATAAGCACATCATTACACTATTGAGAGTTTTTTAAATGTACTTATTTTTCGTTATATGTTCCCTAGGTACCGGTGGCACTACTTATTTCTCAGATTAAGTCAGAAGTTGGAGGCTGTCTGTTGAGATTTTCTCAAGTTGTTAATATGTTTCATGAATTCAGTCATGTGGTATGTAGTCACTCTTGTCGTTGACTTGCTAATTTGTTTCGTTCCATTCATTTAGTAACTTTCTGCATTATGAACTTCCAGATGCATTTTATTTGCAACCGCGCATCATTTTTTAGATTCTCTGGCTTGTTTGTCGATCCTGATCTTTCTGAGATTTCTGCTAACATTTTCGAGAATTGGTAAGAATACTCAAAGTGTAACTTCCAGCTGCGGAAATTCATTTCATATTTTATTTTATCAAATCTAATGAGAAATACGGTCCAGGTGCTATGAAGATGGGCCTCTCCAACTGATATCTGGTTTCTATCAGGTATGCATTCTTTTGGTAAATAATAATAGTAATCTCGCTACTCGATTTTAAGTTTCCGGTTTTGAAGATGCTAGTAATGCGAACTATGTTTTCAGGATATAACGGTGCCTATCAAGGACGAGATACGTAAATCGCTGAAGAACCGGCAGCATTCATTTCATGCACTGAAGTTTAAGCGAGAACTTTTTTACGGTATGTGTTTGTTTCTCAGTAGAAAAACCCGCGTCCTGAATCCCAGCCAAATAATTTGTACCTAATTTGGTTTTTATGTTCCAGCAATGTTTGACCAGATCATCTATTCTGATGAAAATGTTGACTTCAATGAGTTGTTTGCACACCTACACGACAAGGTGAAGATAACTCTCACGGCTCTTCACTAAAAGGCTCTCTGTCTTGAAGTCTATTTATAAGTTGATTTTTCTTCTTATTCTGTTTCGTTAATTCAGGTGATGTTAGGGTTGCCGTTGCCAGAAGGAAGAAATCCAGCATCATTTTTCCCACGCAGTGCTGTTGGTAGTGAAGCTACTTGCTATAGTCGCCTTTGGAGTGAGGTCAGACAGAACTTGCTTATCTCGTTATTAATAAGCATGTAGCAAAAATAAATAAGAGAATTTCAATGTGTCTGTTTTTATACAGGTTTTTGCTGCTGATATATACGTCTCTAAATTTCAAGATGACGTATTCAATCAATTCACTGGAATGGAGTTCAGGAATAAGGTATAACCCGCTTTGCAGCTTTAGAAACATTTAACATATCTGATTAAATGTGAACTTTTGCTTCCTTTTTGTTAGGTCTTTGGTCCAGGAGGCGCTAAACCACCCAAGGAACTGCTGTTCGACTTCCTTGGTAGAGAACCTTCCATTAAAGCTTTTATCAACAGAGTAGCTGCATCTTCCGTGTGAGTTCAGAGACAATATATTCATAGCGAGTAGTTACGCTACGAAAATAACGATGTAGCGACCAAAACAAAGCATCTCGACATGTATATACCCCAATTTTTGTATTACGTATAAATCCCAGCTTTTAAAAAGTTCATGCAGTTGTGAAGAACTGAAGATGAACATTTTGAAATGTAAAGCCAAACCAACCGAATATACAGGTGCTCGCGGTTGAAGTAAATTTCCCCTCTATCCCATCACAAACCCATAGACAGTATAGGTGTTTTGTGGTAATTTCTGTTAAAATTACGAAAATTCCTCAAGCTCCGTTTGGTCGTGGGAAAAAAGTGAGAAAAAGAAATTTAAAGAAAAATGATTTTCTCATGAGAAAGTTGTAAGAAAATTTTGATCTCCTATTTTTTTCATTTTTTTCCTTATAACCAACACACATTTCATTTTCACTCAAAATTTTTCTTTACTTTTTCCTTTCCTCTTCTGTTTCCCGCAAACAAGGCCTTACTGAATTAAACGGAAGCAAGAGCTTGTTAAAATGAAAAAAAAATGAACAACCTTGTCAGCACTTCCGGCGCTTCCAACAAAACAGCATCCCAACAACTTCGCTAACTGCACAACCAGCTGACCAACAGCTCCGGATACCGCAGATACAGATAGTTTATACCAACATATATATATATAATCCAACATAAGCAGTCATTCCCGGCATGCCTGCATGTACAAAACATTCACTCATCGTTCACATATTCAAAACTAGCGTGCAACATGTGTCTTAAACATTGCAAGACCTTACCAAGAATCCTTGTGTAGTACGAAAAGAGGGACACTCAGTATCTTCAGTTTTAAACAGAAGCCGAGGTAACTCAATAAGGCTATGTTCTTCCCAGTTCGTCATCCCCCATATCAAATCGCCAATCAAATCAATAACTCTCGCCACTCCATATCCATGTATTACCTATTCAGCAAGCAAATCCCTTTAACATAAGGTCAGGCCAACATCAAATCCAAACTTCCAAATTCCAATAACCATGACTCGAAGAGCTACACTTCCATTGCGCTACCAAAGTTCAACATGACTTGCGCTACGATTGAACTGTTTCCAAAATTCCTAATTCAAAAAATATAGAGAGTTTATACCTCGCCGGGCTTGAAGGCGTCAACTTAAGAACCCTCAATCGTCTTCATCCTCAGAGCAAGTAAGGATCCCAAGAAAGGTATAATTTTTTAAGCAAAAATGACCCAGACCCAGATGAGGCTTTGAGTTTCATCGAACTTAATTTCATTCGGATTCCATCCACAACATGATGTTTCAAAATCACTTGTTTGGTACCTCGATTTCCGCCTCCATGCCGACATTTTTTTGAGCTTGGGTTGTTGAGAATGGTATAAGGATCGAGATTGAAGAGAGGAGAAGTGGTATACGAAAAGTGACGTGTTGTGGAAGAAACCTAGGCAGTGTGTGAATGGTTTCGATACACTGTAGTAGAGTCGAAGCTGGATTCAAACGGACGCACCTTTTAACGGTAATATTT
>JAWWMW010000704.1:167841-178039 GCA_035048345.1 Echeveria elegans
GGGGGGGGTCGTCAAATTTCAGGGGGGCACAGGCCCACCCTGGCCTGTGCGTGGCTCCGCCACTGCATACAAGTAGCAATTTACTTACACCATCAACCTATAGTAACGAGGTATTTCCAAAACAAAAATCCAAACTTTAACGAATATGTGTAACGAGTCGAAATGAAGGTTCGAGGGTGGGATGTCTTTAACAAGTCGAAGGTCGGGTAGGTGAGGTCTTAAGGTCCGATAGCGTTAAGGTTTCCGTACGGAACGTTAAATATACATAGGGTCGGGTTTAATTAAACTGCAAAAGTTAAAATATGCTATTGAAAATCTACCCAATTGTAAATTGAATTAATTTTCTCAATATGAAATTCAAGTTTCTGACAAAAATGGAAGAAAGGACATACTCTCAACATCAAACATGAAAAATTGCGATAAAGGCATTTGCAGGCATGGCTTTTTTATTTGATTCATCATTGGTCAATTATTTTGTTCAAAGAAGTCGATTGACTGTCTGCTAAATCACTACTTATTGTGGGTTAACTAAAAAACATATATGTAGACACTTGATATTCCAGAGATGAAAAATAATGTGTTTCAAATCATATTCTTTTTTTTTTAGGATTTTCTAATCAAAACTAAATGTTTGTGTCCTTCTTTGGTCATTAAAACATATAGTTTGCATGAAAGATGTCACATTCTCGACGGCACTGAAGTGATGATTTAACGATCTAGAGGACTGAACTTAGGTTTTAGGTTAATTTAGAAATTTCCGCAAAACTTAAGTTTTTCTAACCAATGCTAAGAACTATTAGAACTTGAAAGAAAAGTTTCTAGTCTAATGGCACAAGCGATTTTAACAAGGAACGCGGAGTGCCCCGGCAAAAAAAACTCGGAGCCCCGGTGAGGACTCAACCCAAAATTCGATTAAGAACTAGCCTAAACCGGCTCAAGAGGTTACACAACGTTCAAGATCAATTAACACACACATTAAGTATGAAACGACCTATTCAGAACTTAACACTGGTAAATAAAGCTTCCCTGTTACGCGACAGCCGCCGCAGATGGCAAAGACTCCAGATGAGCTCCGCCTCGGCTTCAAGAAAGTCACCGTACTTCAACAGGCTTCAGTCAGGCTCTCTCAAGTAACGAACTTCTTCAGTCAACACCCAGTAACAAATATCGAGTCTCAAAATCGCCTTATACCAAAACCCCCCAAATCGAATTTAGAATGGAATGTTAAACCCTAGCTTCAGGAAGACGAAGATGCTTTATACTGGAACTTAACGACGCCGTTTCATTAGGCGCGTCTCTTTTCCAATTTAAACAGTCGAGCGCTGCGTTTCAATAAGCAGCGTCCTTTAGTGGAACGAAGACGTTTCGGCGAGGCGCGAAAGTCTTCAGATTTGCTCGACGTTGTGTTCCATTTGCAACTCTCCCTCAGACGACGCCGTTTCACCTTCAGTATGCTTCTTCTTTCATTCCTTTCAGGTCAGTTTGCCAGATTCTTTAACCCTGCACTTTTCACTTGACAAAACATACAACTGACATACCAAATCCTTCTACAGTTTATAGTCACGTAGCTAAGTAGGCTAGTCATGGCCAAATAAATACGAATCCATATTGTTGTACTCAAATAATTTAAGTATCTTGCACCTTGCTTAAATATTCAGCTAGATGATACAACTTCCACACTCCTTCGATACGAAAAGTAATATAGAGTAAGGAACTACGCGTCGTGGTTGATAATGTACTCCGGATAAGTTTCAGCATGTTCACAGTTGGGGCCTATATGAAGTAACCTAATTCCTTATTCTCAGATCGGAGACCAATATAAGAAATGAAGTTTTCAATGCTTATAATTTTTTGTAACTGTATCTAGCTAGTGTTTGGCTTTTAATTTGTCTCTCCGGCACATGCCGACATTTATTTTCAGTTAATGCCTTACAAAAGTTACCGCTTGAAGTTAGTCTTACGCAGATGGCGATGAGCTGCCAGCCTTAGGGTGTGTCGCTATAAAAGATGGAGCATGAGTATATGTAGGCATCAGTGAATCACATAAGTAACTCGTAGCTCTCTGATCCTCTGAGGTTAGTGTTTTGAAATATATTTACAAGTAGTCCTTGAGAAGTTCTGAAAGCAACTTTGGTCTTCTTCTTCTTTTTTACTTTTTTCCTGGGGTTTAAAGTCTGGAAATATATATTCTGACTTGATGTTGCTGATTTCACATGTAAAAATGTGGAAGTTGAAGTTGTCCAAAGGAAAGGAACCATGGGTTAAATCAGTTAACAATAATGTTGGACGACAGTACTGGGAGTACGATCCTAGTCTTGGAACTAATGACAGAGTTGCATTTTCTGAGTTCAGCAGAATGAAGATGGAGGTTGGGGACTGCACATAGAAGGACACACAGCACTATGTTTGGGACAGGCCTGATGTATGTAATCCTAAGGTTACCCGGAGAAGGACTTAACGTGGGAATGCGTAGTACCCAAAAATGGGAATCCTTAGGTTTCCATTCCCTCTTGGGGAAAACTCTTGCTCTCAGTAAGTATTCGAGGAAAGATGCTAAAAGACATTATGCTAAACTGAATGTTTCCGAATATTTTTACTCTTTGTTACTCAGGTTCTAGGCATTTATGAATGGAGTGGAAATAAGCCATTGCCTCCGGAACTATGGCTTCTTCCTTATTCACTCCCTCTCCATCCCAGTTCGTTATTTTTCATTTTTCTGAATAAGAATAAGAATTACGATTCTGACACAGGCCGAGTAAAATAAGTTATGCTGAAGTCTGATACACTGGGCGAATGTAGTGTCACGCTCGAATGGTCTACTTGCCAGTGTCGTACTTATATGGAAAAAGATATGTCATGCCTTCTAACAGTCTTCTAACAGTGTCGTTGAGAAATCCTGTAAACCCAGTAGAGCTTGGTATGCTCGGTATGTTTGCTGCTAGGAAATGTTTGCAGGTTTACTTGGTTAAGGACTTGGAGGAAATCAAAAGGATTTTGATCCAGGCTTGAACGACGTCGCTTGGATTATTAGAAACTGAAGTGGAACGCAGCGTTTAGTCAATTTTGAACAAGTTCCGCGCCTGACAAGACGACATCACTTGCTTGAAGGAGATCGGCTTTAATGAAACGCAGCGTCTCTAAGTTTTAAAAGAAAAGGGAACGCGCCTCAGAAAACGGAGTCGTTCCATTCCTATACATAAGGTTTCTCTTCTTCCAGTTTCTAGGGTTACGAAAAATTGAAGAAATTGATTTTGGGGTTTTCGGGTGAAAAGCGATTCAAGCGAAGAGATGACTCGATCTTCCCTCTCGATTGAAGCCTGTTGAAGACTGGTGGTCTTCTTGAGATCACGGCGGAGCACATCTTCAGTCTTCGCTGTTTGCGACGGCCCTTCTAAATTGATTTTTTGATGCCTTGTTGTGTGCATTTCTCAGTCCTGGACATTGTGTAGCCATATTAGCCGATTTAGGCTAGTTCTAGTGGAATCTTGGGCTGAGCCTCCCCGCACCGGGGCTTCGAGGTTTTTCTCCGGAATTCTCCGGTTTCCTGTAAAAATTTGTTGTGCCATTAGTCTAGGACGTTCTTAACTTGAGTTCTATTGTTTTTGACATTAATTGGTGAAATTTGTAGTTTGCGGAAATTTTCCACTCGACCTAAACCTAAGATTAAACCTCTAGACCTTTAATATTAGATCTTCAAAGATCTTTATTACCCTCATCCGGTAATTCAAGACGTATTGCGGGCAGGTATATATAAGATCCAAGAACCAGTTTGAAGCTTTGGCCTTTCTCAAAACTCCGACAAAAAGCATTGAGTGTAGTAAAGAAGCACTTGGAGCATGAGGATGAAAATACCAATTATGTTTTGTTTAGGACCTGTCAACAAGGTATTAAACATGGTTTGCTGTTGGATCGATGACCCGAATTCTGAAGAATTTACTCGTCATCTCACAAGAGTCAAGGATTATCTTTGGCTCGCGGAAGATGGAATGAAAATGCAAGGATATGGGATACTTCCTTTCCTGTTCAAGCAATCCTTTCCACAAATATGTCAAGAGGAATATGGACTAATGCTTAAGAAAGCGCACGAGTTCATTAAGAAAACACAAGTAAGACACACCACATTCTTTACACGGTTAATAAGGATAGCGACCTAATAGTCAAACACTCCGCCTCTGAACTGCAAGAAGAAGAACAAAAAAAAACTCCCTTCAATTAGTTTATGAAAAATATTACTGTATTTTCTGAAGGTAATGGAGAACAGCTCCGGAGATCTTGATCAGTGTTATCGTCACATTTGTAAAGGCTGTTGGACATTTTCAACACCTGATAACGGTTGGATAGTCTCAGACTGCACTGCCGAAAGTCTACAGCCTACAGGTAAAGTTACTGTCATTTTACTTTCTGTCCCGGAAAAAAAGCTGAAAAACATGAGAAAAAAATATATTACAACCGTGTCTAGTTACCTGCTCTGCTGATTGCTGAGCAGAAAATGTAACTTTTTGCAGTTTGGCAAATGTAAGAAACCTTAATAAAAGTTTGGGAAATTATGAATAATGTTGCAATAAAAGTTTCTATTCAAATTTATACTAATAGTTTTCACACATAAAACGACAAATGTTTGCTGAAAATAGTCGACTTACAAAAGTCATTCCATACAATAGTATGCTCACACTGGCTCACATAAGCAGAAAATCACTCAGCAGCCACGCGAATCAACTGTTTTCCAACATTGCGACCAGAGAAGAGGCCAACAAGTGCTGCAGGGGCGCTTTCGAGACCTTCAGCTATGTCTTCGATGTAGATAATTTTGCCTTCTTTAATAGGATCGAGCACTGTTTTGAGAAACTCGGAGTACTTGTGATAGTGGTCAGAAACAAGGAAGCCCTCGAATCGAATTCGCTTCAGAATGATGAGGACTAAATTGTGGACACCTTCGGGATCTTTGAGATTGTACTGTGAGATCATTCCACAAGCAGCTATACGACCATGTACTTTCATATTAGATAGAACAGCATCCAGAGTTTTTCCACCCACATTTTCAAAGTAAATGTCAATGCCTTCCGGAAAATACCTAAAAGTATTGATGCCGGTTTATTCCATTAATGAAGATATAGAACTGTTAAAAGAGGCTAACCATCGAAATTTGGCATCAAAATATGAAATTTCCTTAGCATTTCACATTGTTCCAAAAACCTATGAGAGGGTTTTCCAACAAACCTCTTCAAGGCTGTATCTATGCTCTCTTCCTCCTTGTAGTTAAATGCCTCGTCAAATCCAAATTTAGTTGTCAATAATTTGACCTACAAACAATACATTTTTAAAATACGGAAACTACTTTAAGCGCAAAAGGTATTGAAAATACAGAAGTAAGTTACTGCTCAAATGAGGAAAAAGGAACAACCTTGTCAGCACTTCCGGCGCTTCCAACCACATAGCAACCAAACAACTTTGCAAACTGCCCGACAAGCTGACCAACAGCTCCAGATGCGGCAGATACAAATACTGTATCCCCTTTCTTCGGCGAGCATATCTCATAAAATCCAACATAAGCAGTCATTCCCGGCATGCCTGCGTTTACACATCATTCACTCGTTGATTCACAAACTCAAAACTCAAGCAACATGATTCTTAAACATTTCAAACCTTACCAAGAATCCCAGTGTAGTATGAAAGTGGGACACTAGTGTCTTCAATTTTAAACAGAAGCCAAGGTAACTTAATAAGACTATGTTCTTCCCAGTTTGTTATCCCCCATACCAAATCACCAATCTTGTAGTCAGGGTGATCCGAATCGATAACTCTCGCCACTCCATATCCATGTATTACCTGTTCAACAAACAAATCCCTTTAACATCAGGCCAACAGCAAAGCCAAACTTAGAATAATCATGAATTGAAAAAAATCTAGATGTTAAAGTCAAAATAGAGCTATCCTCCACCCATAACCAAAATCACCATTGTCTCCTAGAATCTTAAATCATACACTCCGAAATTTTTCAGTCAAAATTGTGTCAAAGTTTTAACGAGCTAGAAAAACTATAAACACAAATCCCTAAACATGCCAATCTTCTTCGTAAAAATTTTAAACAACAAAATAACTTAGAGCGTCTAACACTTTTATGATACAATACCGCATTGCTCGCGATGAGCTAACCGAAACTCAAAATAGGACTACAACGGTGCCCACAAGGTTCAATCTTTGGTGTCAACACCCCTATTTCTCCTTAATTCGATACTAAAATCTCTCCTAGACTACAAGTCAAATCTAGTAAAAGTCCAAATAATCTAGAAAAAAATTACAAAACCCTAGAACGCAGTCCCAATCAAATCGATGAATTCCCAAAATCCCCAATCGAAACATCAAACAAAACATAAAAAGTCTATACCTCGCCGGGTTTGAATGCGTCAGTGTATGAACCCTCAACCGTCCTCATCCTAAGACGCATGTAAGGATCGCAAGAAAGGTACAAATTTTTAAGCAAAATTGAGCCAGACCCAGATGGGGCTTTGAGTTTAATCGAACTTAATTTCACCTCCATGTCGGATTCACTCGGAATCCTGTCGATTACATGGTGTTTCAGAATCACTTGCTTGTTTGGTACCTCGATTTCAGCGCTCTGTGTCGACATTTCTTTTTCTTCAAATTTTGCAACTGGGTTAGCTAGAACGTTGTGAGGATTGAGAGTGAAGAAGAATAAGAGGTGAAGTGGTACACGAAAAGTGACGAATCGGAGAAGAAACTGGGCACTGAGACTGAGGCGACGACCTAAGGCGGTGTGCTGATTTGTATGTAGTGAATGTGGTGCTTAAGTATGACTAGATACATTATTTTACTTCTAACGGTAATATTCGTTTCCGATAACGACATTAGAGTACGTACTAAACTCTGACGTTTCAATAAAGAATCCAAAATATATGTTCATGATTAAGAGACCCTACCTGTAATGAAATTCAACATTTCCATTAATGATTTTTTTTTGGATTCGAATTTGTTGTAGTTAGAGCCTAGAGGTGTCAAAATGAATGATTTGATTTGATTATGGATGAATTTTAAATGAATTGTGGATTAAATGGTTCAATTTATTTAGACCATTTAGTGTAAACAGATTAAATAGATTGGACCATTTAATCCAACGGATTATACAGATTAACTTAAAATGTCTTAAATGATTGAATAAATTTATTTAGTCAAACGGATTTTATTAATCCATTTACACATAAATGAATTTCATTAATCCTTACTTGTTAATGGATTTTATTAATCTGTTTAACAAATTCTTAATAAATTTTACTAATTCATTTTCCTAAACAGATTATTTTTTGTAGTGAGTGGGACATTCATAAATAGAGCGGTCCTATTTACATTGATCGTGTATGAGGGTACGGAAGTTTTTGTCTTCGTTCTCTATGGTCTTTGAGGCTTGGAGCATATAAATCCGTTCATTACCTCTAATTTGTAGCACATCTTCAAGTAGCACTTCCAGCTATAATAGAAGGTGACATTCATGTGGTTTATGCACCAGTTCAACATGTATTACATTCTATTCCTATTTATTCAATTCTATAATAGAAGGTGACTGCTGATGTACGCTCGCACAAAATCACGCGAATGAGAGTAACTACGACACTAGAATGCATGAAGAAGTGGACTTATCTAGACTTTTACAAACAGCAGAGCAACACAGATTTCCCAATATGATTGGAAGTATAAAATGTATGCACTAAGAGTAGAAGAATTATCTGAAGACTTGGCAAGGAGCACACTCAAGTCGGAAAAGTTGACCAACTATCATACTTGAAGCATTTGTACTCTATGACACAATTTTATGGATGTACCCAGCACAAAACGATCTCAACGTTTGATAATGGAAAATTTTAGAAATGTTAAGTCAAAGATTTATGTATCAAATAAATTACAAACAACCATATATCTCTATGATTTATCTGTTAATAAATCCTCAAAAATAAAATTTGATTCAATTATCATCAAATTAAAAACCCCACTAGTCTCTAGTTATCAAATTTAAGCAACCGAATAAACATTAGTTTTCTAACCAAGTAAATATATTAATTAATGCATTGAATATTAATATTATATACGTAATTCACGGTCAACACACACTCCCCAATCAAGAAGAATTAAACACTTATAGAAGGTGCGGCCGGAAGTTTCACAATATCACTTTTGTCTGCACCTTCTACCCATTTGTAGCACTCTCATCATCCAACTCTTCACCGTTGCATTCATCAGCCTGATAGCGCCTCCTACACGTCAACAATAGCATCTCCTACATTTACTCCGGTGTATGCAGTGACCGATCTAAAAAGATTTTTAAGTGGGGTCAATATTCAATTTAATATTTTTCATAAAATGTATAACCTTACATTATAGTTGTTTTCTATGATTTTTCATTTTCAATGGGGTCATAAGCATATATAATATGAAATATCTCCCTAGTTTTAAAAATCAATGGGGTGTTATGTGTATATATGGTTGTATTTTAGACATAATTGGTTGACTAATTATATCATTGTGATCTAATGCATATTATTGATCCACATGATCATCATGTGATCTGTTCATATATAAACATCATGCATGACATATTATGATATTATTACTTAGCTACTCCGTAGCTTATAGAGAATAAGTGTAGTATGATCAACAATGTCCAACTAATCATTATTCGTATTAAGTTATGCTCATTACACACATTATGTATTAATTATTTATATAGACTAATTGAGCAATGATTAGTCAACCCTTTACTACTATTCTCTATTATCTTTTGTTCTTTCTGTTTCAATTTTAGGTGTCCCTTTTGTTCTTCTTGTTTCCATTTTGAACAATTATCTTTCTACTCTATCTCTCACATAACACTCTCTTTCATATTTTATTCTCTCTACTCACTTACATTTATCTTATTTCATCTCTTACAATCACATTATTTCTTAAAAATTATGACACAACTCAAATAGGAAGCAGATCAAACCAGTACAGTGGGAGTAATCAATAATAATCAACGTGTTGTCAACATGTTTTCCCTTGAATAACCCAAAAAACTACTTTTAATACATGATCTAATGTGTTTTAAGTAGTAGTAACCCATGTGCTGATTTTCTATTTTCGTAAGAACTCCCACTCGACCCTCTTGTGTTCTAGCCTCTAGTTTCGCCGGTTCTTCAGGCGAAGTATTCCCAATGAGATACCGTCTTTGAAATTCGTTGACTTAACTAATAAACTCAATCGTCGTTGATGGTCTTTCAGTTATCACATGGCAACAGGCTGCTTCACATGGCTACCGTACGTATCATTTTCATCGTCTTAACGTGCATTTCGATAACTTCTAATCTGCATTCACATCTCAATAACACAATGTTCTTAAACCCAACATCACAATGTAGTATAAATTGGAAGTCTTTCTTGCTTCTCGAATCCATCATTAGCCTTACTTGAATCCCACGCTTCCCAATTCTTCACCTCCAAGAAATTATTCAAACATGTCTTGCTCGATTTTCCTCAACGCCTTCCTCTTCCTCTCATTCTTTATCTACTCTTCTTATGCAGATTTCAATGTGGTCAGCTATGGTGCAAGTTCATCAGGCACGATGGACGCAACTCCAGCGTTTCTTAAGGCATGGACCGCTGCGTGCAATTCTCCTAAGGCAGCCACCATATCGGTACCAAGTGGGCGGTATATGATCAAGCCTGTCATTTTCCGTGGTCCTTGCAAGAGTAAGATTACCTTTAGGATTTCCGGAACAATTGTCGCTCCAACAGGTTTGAAGGCCTTAGGAAGTACTGGCTACTGGATTTTATTCATTTCGGTTAACAAATTATCGGTCATTGGAGGGACTATTGACGCTAAGGCTACACAGTTTTGGGCTTGTCGTGTGGCCGGAAAGAGTTGCCCCACTGGAGCAAGAGTAAGAACTACTTCAACGGTACATTCAAATTTCAAATGAGAAAATTTCTTGACGGTCTGATCAGATGCTAAGTTGTGCTTTTATCGCAATGCAGTCCATCACGTTCAATTGGGTAAACGACGGACTTATAAGCGGATTGACATCTATCAATAGCCAAATGAGTCACATTGTGATCAACAGTTGCACTAATGTGGCTGTCCAAAATGTGCGCCTTATCGCACCAGATGAAAGCCCGAACACCGATGGAATACACATTCAAGGATCTACCGGAG
>JAWWMW010000704.1:178139-198311 GCA_035048345.1 Echeveria elegans
TTCGCGTCTTGTTTAGGTTTACGTTGACTTTCGTTGACTTTTTGGGTGCCTCTTTTAACTCGAAATGAAATCCGTAAATTTCAAAGCGGTGTTGAATTTGTAACGATTGATTGAGCTATTCGATAGATTTTGGACCAAGTTTATGTTCATTACAATTGTATTCATGAACACTGACGAAGTAATTATTTATGAATATTCAAGTTATAGAAATTGATAAATTTTATTCAGTAAATTCTCATCGGAACCAACTCCTATTCGGAAATGATAAATTTTTAGCTAAAATAATTTCCTTACATCAATTTTGTATTTAGGAAAGTGATATAAAGAAGTTGCAGAATAGAAATGAAAATGTCGAGATCGACCGTTAGTAATGACTATTAAGACATTCTTAGGCTCCGTTTGATTGCGGAAAAAAAGTGGAGAAAATAAAATTTAAAGAAAAATGATTTTCTCACGAGAAAATTGTAAGAAAAATTTGATCTCATTTTGTTTATTTTTTTCATTTTTTTCCTTACAACCAAACACACATTTCATTTTCACCCAGTTTTTTTCATTTCCTCTACTTTTTTCCTGCAATCAAACGGGCCTTAAGGAATTTTGAGTATTGATTTAAACTTAAAAAACATTCATGTGATAAAAATAATTTACTCTTTTGATTTTGTCACACATTAAATGATGTGAAGCATTTTCGTATAGGAATGCAAATGGTGCTGCACCCATGCCTACTAATCAATACTACATAATCATTGTGTCCTTCTTTCGTCATCAAAACATATTGTTAATATTTAACGAAAAATTATATCATTCTGGACTGCACATAACGAAACGATGAACATGATCGATTGCTTGTACCACAAGGAAATAAATACGAATCGATATTAAGTTCTTTTTGTCAATGCTGAAAATTATTGTACTTAAATAATTAAGTATATCGTACCTTGCATAAATATATTCAGCTAGATGATAAAACTTCTACGGTACGAAACTTAAGTAACTCTTGACGCATCTTCCCTGTTCAATTCTTACAACATCTTCCTAGACTGTCTGGTTATATGGCTAGTGTTTGGCTTTTAGTTCATTTTCAATTGATGCCTTCCGAAGTTACCGCGTGAAGTTAGTCTTATGAAAATGGGCATCACCTGTCACTGCCAGGTTAACGATTTGTGTATATAATAGATGAAGCAAAGCATATCCAGGCATTGGTGAATCGGAGAATTGCGTAAGTGACTCGTAGCTTTCTATACCTCCAAAGTGAGTGTTTGGAAATATAATTCAGGAACTTTTTTTTTTAAAATGTATTTGAAGTTCGAAAAATATTCTGATGTGATTTTTCAGGTGAAATGTGGAAGTTGAAGTTATCCGAAGGAAAAGAACCTTGGGTTAGATCAGTGAACAATAATGTCGGACGACAGTATTGGGAGTACGATCCTAGTCTTGGAACGAAAGAAGAAATATCTAAAATTGAAGAACTTCGTAGAGAGTTTCATAAGAATCGGTTTCATACCAAACACAGCTCTGATCTCCTTATGAGACTTCAGGTACACATATATACTCATGGTATTATTTTTTTTTCTTGATTCAGACGGTATTTCGACTTTGTAAAAATTTATTTTTGAACAGTTGGAAAAAAGAAATAGTTCAGAAGGGCATGTACTAGTTGAGGAAGAGGATGATGATGTGAAGAAAACATTAAGAAAGGCCTTGAGATTTTACTCAACTCTGCAGTCTGAAAATGGATTCTGGCCAGGGGATTACGGCGGTCCTCTTTTTCTTCTACCTGGCCTGGTATTAAAATTCTTAAAAAAATCTCAAATGAATGAAAAATAAATTTGGTATAACGAATTTACTACGCAGATAATAAGCCTATATGTTACAAAGTCCCTGAACGTAGCTCTATCCGCAGAACATCAAAATGAGATTATCCGGTACTTATACAATCATCAGGTATAAGTTTCTTGCAGAGAAAAGTAATTTTCAGTCAGGTAACTTAAAATGTGTACTTTTAAACAAAGTTGCGCTGAGGTTCGCAGAATGAGGACGGAGGGTGGGGACTGCATATTGAAGGACACAGCACCATGTTCGGGACAGCGCTTACGTATGTAACACTAAGGTTACTCGGACAAGGACTTAACAAAGAGGAAATGCAGAGTGCAAGAAAATGGATACTTGACAGAGATGGCGTGGTTTCTATTCCTTCTTGGGGAAAACTCTGGCTATCAGTAAGTACTCGAGGAAAGATGCTACAAAAGTATTTCGGCCAAACTAAGGCTCAGTTTGATTGCGGGGAAAAATGATGAAATTTTTTAAAGAAAAATGATTTTCTCTTGAGAAAGTTGTACGGAAAACTTAATCTCATTTGTCTATTTTTTTTCATTTTTTTCTTACAATCAAAAACACATTTCATTTTCACTTTAAATTTTTCTTTAAATTTTCTTTTCCTCACTTTTTCCCCGCAACCAAACGGGGATAGTTTCCGAATATTCTCGCTTTGTGTTACTCAGGTTTTAGGCATTTATGAATGGAATGGGAATAATCCACTACCTCCGGAATTATGGCTTCTTCCTTATTCCCTCCCTCTTCATCCGGGTTAGTTATTTTTCAGAAGTATGAAGAATTTTCCATGTCTGACATAATCCATTTAAAATAAGTACAGATGAATCTGATGATACACAGGGCGAATGTGGTGCCACGCTCGGATGGTGTACTTGCCAATGTCGTACTTATATGGAAAAAGACATGTCATGCCTACTAACAGTCTCATTTTGTCGTTAAGAAAAGAACTGTACGTCACGCCTTACCATCGTACTGACTGGGACACTGCTAGAAATTTATGCGCGAAGGTAAAAACTTATATCATTTCGGTTTTTGCATAACTTATATCATTTCACTTGAAGCTGTATTTGTCTTCAGGAAGATCTTTATTACCCTCATCCGGTTATTCAAGACGTATTGTGGACAGGTCTTCATAAAATCGGAGAACCAGTTTTGAAGCATTGGCCATTTTTGAAACTCAGACATAAAGCGTTGAATATTGTAAAGAAGCAGTTGGAGTATGAGGATGAAAATAGTAATTATGTTTGTTTAGGACCTGTGAATAAGGTATTAAACATGGTTTGCTGTTGGATCGATGACCCAAATTCTGAAGCATTTAATCGTCATCTCGCAAGAGTCAAGGATTATCTTTGGCTAGCAGAAGATGGAATGAAAATGCAAGGATACAATGGATCACAACTATGGGATACTTCCTTTGCTGTTCAAGCAATTCTTTCGACAAATATGCCAGATGAATATGGACTTATGCTTAAGAAAGCGCACGACTTCATTAAGAATACCCAAGTAAGGCCGCTCCTTGTTTTTTTTACACGTAAGGGTAGCGGCCTAGCGGTCAGTAACTCGACTTCATGCAAAAAAAAAAAAAAACTACGGTCAATTAGTTCAAGAATTTTTTTATCTTACGAAGGTAATGGAGAACATCTCCGGTGATCTTGATCATTGGTATCGTCACATATCCAAAGGCGGTTGGACGTTTTCAACACCGGACAATGGTTGGATTGTCTCAGACTGCACAGGAGAAGCTCTACAGGTAAAGTTTCCTGTCATTTTACTTTCTGTCCGAAAAAAGAGAAACTATTAACACAAAAGAGAAAAACAATTTACTTGCTAAATTCTAACCTGAGTTTTTTTTTGAATGTGAATACCACAGGCTGCCTTGAAACTTTCCCGATGCTCGCCTAGCGTTGCCGGTGAAGCAATGGCGATAGACAAAGTATACAACGCTGTAAACTTAATGTTATCGCTGCAAGTGAGTTCTGGGACAATTTCGCTTTGTTACGAAATATTCCCATTTGCAACATACTGTAAATAAATTTATCATCAGTCATCACTTCCCACTTTATTTCAAATAAAGTGATTTTATAAAATTTCAGAACCAAAATGGAGGTTTCGCGACATACGAGCTTACACGGTCTTATGCGTGGTTGGAGGTACAGAACCCTAGAGCAACTTTAGTTCAGTCCTTTTAGCAACAGAATATTTTCTTGACCTGAGAATCTGAGAAATTATATTTGTGATTCCCTGCAGATGATAAATCCTTCTGAAACATTTGGAGAAATTATCATTGACTATCCGTAAGTTCTTCAGTGTGATTTTAAAAAAAAAACGACACAGATTTACCGGGTTATTTATACTACCTGATATATTTATCGCAGGTATGTCGAATGCACGTCAGCGGTTATCCAAAGCCTGAAGTCATTTCTGAAATCATATCCAGGATATCGGAAAAAGGAGATTGAAGCTTGCATTGAAAAGGCCGCAAGTTCTATCGAAAAGAGCCAGCTTCCTGATGGCTCATGGTTTGTGTACATTGTCAGATAAATATTTTCTGAGTATTCAAATTGAAATAAGTAATTTTTCCATTAAGGTACGGCTCATGGGGAGTCTGCTTCACTTACGCGACATGGTACGCAATTAAAGGACTAATTGTTACGGGAAGGAAGCACTCGACTAGTTCCTGCATCAGAAAAGCTGTCAGTTTCTTGCTGTCAAAACAGTTAGAGTCAGGTGGCTGGGGAGAAAGCTATCTTTCTTCTCAGAACAAAGTAAAAGTTCTTACAATAAGTTACTTTCACCGATTGCCGAAGGAAATAATTAATTTGGTACCTCTCTTTTTCTTAGGTATATACTAATTTGGAAGGAAATCGACCACATTTGGTCAGCACTGCTTGGGCAATGCTTGCTCTAATCGCTGCTGGCCAAGTAAGACTTTCTTTGCTGCTCCATTCATAATTACATCAAGTACTCCGAGTAACTGGAATATGATTTGTGTGCTTTGAAACTAGGCCGACATAGATCCAACTCCTCTGCATAAAGCGGCGATGGTATTAGTTAAAGCTCAGCACGACAATGGAGATTTTCCGCAACAGGTATGACTTAGAAAATATTTTTTATTAAGCCATTGTTGGAAATATCTGAAATGTTGCCATTTCGGACAGAATTGTAATGGTGAGTTTTTTGTTTCAGGAAATTATCGGAGTTTTTAACCGGAACTGTATGATCAGTTACTCTGCCTACCGAAACATCTTCCCCATTTGGGCACTTGGAGAATACTACAACTGTGTCTGGTTACCTGCAGAGCACAAAATGTAACTTTTTAATATATGAAACTTGAATAAAAAATTTGGGAACTGCGAATAATGTTGCGAAAAAAGGTTTCCATTCAAATTAAAAATAGTTTTCGATCATAAAAAGACAGACTTTTGGTGACAAACGAAGTCGTCCTGACACCTGGTCGACTTGCAAAATTTATTCCATAGGCTAGGTAGTATGATGACCCAGATGTCGCGTAAGCAAAAATCAATCAGCAGCGACGCGAATCAACTGTTTTCCGATATTGCGACCAGAGAAGAGGCCGACAAGTGCTGTTGGGGCACTTTCGAGACCTTCAGCTATGTCTTCATGGTACACAATTTTGCCTTCTTTAATAGGATTGAGCACTGTGTTGAGAAACTCCGAGTACTTGTGATAGTGGTCAGAAACAAGGAATCCTTCTAATCGAATTCGCTTCAGAATGAGGAGGACTAGATTGTGGACACCTTCCGGATCTTTGAGATTGTACTGCGAGATCATTCCACAGGCAGCTATACGGCCATGTACTTTCATATTAGATAGAACCGCATCCAGAGTTTTCCCACCCACATTTTCGAAGTAAATGTCAATGCCTTCCGGAAAGTACCTAAAATATTAATGCCGTTTAATTCCACTAGTGAAGAAAAACAAAATGTTGCCATCAAAACTTTGGCATCAACTTTCAGACAATCTTTCAAAACTTTAAGTTATAGACCCCGGCGAACCTTTTCAAGGTTGCATATATGCTTTCTTCCTCCTTGTAGTTGAATGCCTGTCAAATCCAAATTTGGTTTTCAGCAATTTGACCTACAAAAAAGAAAATCATAAGTTATGGAAACTAGTAAACGCGCAAAAGATTTTCCTCGTCAAATCCAAATTAAGCTTTCACTCAAATAAAGAGAGAAAACAACCTTGTCAGCACTTCCAGCGCTTCCAACCACATAGCATCCCCACAATTTTGCAAATTGCCCAACAAGTTGACCAACGGCTCCAGCTGCAGCAGATACAAATACAGTATCCCCTTTCTTCGGTGAGCATATATCATAAAATCCAACGTAAGCAGTCATTCCTGGCATGCCTGCGTGTAAATATCATTTACTCGTCAATTCACAAACTCAAAACAAGGAGTCTTAAACATTTCAAAACCTTACCGAGAATCCCAGTGTAGTAGGAAAGTGGGACGCTTGTGTCTTCAATTTTAAAGAGAAGCCAAGGTAACTTAATAAGAGTATACTCTTCCCAGTTTGTTATCCCCCATACCAAATCACCATTCTTGTAGTCAGGGTGATCTGAATCAATAACTCTCGACACACCATATCCACGAATTACCTGTTCAACAAACAAATCCTATTAACATAAGTCCAACATCAAATCCTAAACGTAATTTCTAACTCAATCCAAATAACCATGCTTTCATAAACCTTAAGCTTTTTTAGCCGAAATAGAGCTACACTCCCACCGAGTTACCGAAATACAACACGACTTGCAACGCTGAACGGTTGGAAATGGACCTAGAATCTTAAATCATACTCTCCTAGTTTTTTTCGAGTCAAGTATGGGTCAAAGTTTTAATGAGCTAAAAGAAACCATACACAAAAATTCCTAAAAACACGCCAACCTTTCTTCAACTTAAGAGCTCCTAACATAAACCAAATAAGAAATAACCATGACTCAAAAGCGTAGACTTTTAGGTCAAAATAGTGCTAAGCTACTATTGAGCTAGCCAAAATTCATGACAATCTCGGCATACACAAGATTTAGTCTATGTAGGTAAACTGGCCGAATGTTCCTAAAATCTGCACTAAATGCTCCCCTGCACTTCAAGTCAAAATCTAGTCAAAGTCCAAACACGTAAAAAAAAAATCAACAACAAATACAAATTACAAAACCTAGAACACAATACCAACCAAATCAAGTAATTTCCAAAATTCTTAATCCAAACATCAAAAGAAAAATTCAAAAAACATAAAAAAAATATACCTCGCCGGGTTTGAAGGCGTCAACGTAAGAACCCTCAACCGTCTTCATCCTAAGACGCATGTACGGATCACAAGAAAGGTACAAATTTTTAAGCAAAATTGAGCCAGACCCAGATGGGGCTTTGAGTTTAATCGAACTTAATTTCACCTCCATGTCCGATTCATTCGGATGCCCCTCAACAACATGGTGTTTGAGAATCACTTGCTTGTTTGGCACCTCAATTTCCGCGCTCTGCGTCGACATTTTTTGTTCAAATTGTTGAGCTGGGGTCGTTGAGAATTGTGTGTGGAGGAGAAGAGGTGTTCGAAACGTAGTTGCGGTCACTGAAACGACAACCTACGCGGTGCGTAAATGCGTGTGTTGATTTGCTTGGAATGAATGTTGTGCATAAATATGGTTAGATACACTGAAGTAGAGTGGAAGCTGGTTCCAAACGGTCGTATAATAATGGTTACATCTGTCTTCAAAACGACATGAGATTATACATTAGACGACGTTAGATTCTTAATGGAGTGTTCGAGTGTTCGAAACGATTGTGTATCCTGATTAGATTATGAATACAATGAAATTGAAATTCAAGATGGCTCAATTCATGGCCATTAAGTTGCTTTTTTCAACAAGTTCAGAAACTTGTTCTCATTGACCACTAGGGTGGTGGTTTACTAGTTAAGAGATCTTTTGGCTTGTGTTAATGGAGTAGAGTTTGGATGTCTTGACGCATCACACGTCTTAAAGTTGACAGAGTACATGTCGGGTGTAGTTGAATGTGTCAATGAATGTTGATATATGTATACTCATTCTAGCTTGTAAGCTTGTAATCAAAAGAAGAAGAAAAACTTGTTCTCATTGGCAATGCTTTCCAATCATTAGTAATTGATCGAGCTTATTTTCATCGTGGTAACGTGTGCATTTTATTAATTACGAATCCGCGTTCACATCTCTTTATCATAATCTTCATAGAGCCAATATCAAAATTTAAACATATAAATAAATAGCAAAACGAACATAAAACCAAAACTAAAAATACATTATTATCCATCTCCACCATTAATCACAAATATGTCATTAAAATTTAAAATAATGGGCTCGATCCGGCCCATTAAATAAAATTTAAAATTTGAAATTTGAAAATATTAAAAATTTAAATTTAAATTTAAAAAATAAATAATAAAAAATATTAAAATATTAAAAATAAAAAAAATAAGCAGAAAATATTTAGCATTTTTAGGTGAATCAAATGGAGATATGGAAAAAAATTTCGTCAGAAGCGCAACTAGTGTAGTATAATATGCAAGTACTTCTTGCTTCTCAAATCCATCATTAGCCTTACTTGAATCCCACTCTTCCTTTTCCTTCACCTCCAAGAAAAATAAATTCAAACATGACTGCTCAATTTTCCTCAACGTCTTCGTCTTCCTTTCGTTCTTTATCTACTCGTGTAATGCAGATTTCAATGTGGTCAGCTATGGCGCAAGTTCATCAGGCACGGTGGACGCAACTCCAGCATTTCTCAAGGCCTGGACGGCTTCGTGCAATTCTCCTCAGTACCAGGTGGGCAGTATATGATCAAGCCTGTCATTTTTCCGTGGTCCTTGCAAGAGTAAGATTACTGTTAGAGTGTTAGGATTGATGCTAAGGCTAAGTAGTTTTGGGCTTGTAGTACGGCCGGAAAAAGTTGCCCCAACGGAGAAAGGGTAAGAATTATTTACGGAATCTCGAGTCATCACAATGTCACATTTTAAATATTGGTCGAATTTTTTTTCTTGACATTCGATCACTCGGACGCTAAATTGTTCTTTTTCCGCAACGCGGACGATCACGTTCAATTGGGTGAATGACGGATCTATAAGCGGATTGACATCTATCAATAGCCATATGAGCCACATTGTGATCAACAGTTGCAACAATGTAGCAGTCCAAAACGCGCCTTTTGGCGCCAGATGACAGCCCGAAATGTGACCGTTACAGATACTTTGAACGAAGCGGGTGTACAAAATGTGACCATTACGGATTCATTTTTCACCGGATTCATTGAAAGAGCTAGCAATAGCTTTGTGAGATATGAAGAAGTACAATTTGATACTTTTTCGTAAGTTAGTTGAAGTAGTTAGTTACATCTAAATGGTAGTTATTCCACGTGGCAGTTCGACGGCTGTGGTTGACTTTCCAATCTATATAAGCGGTTTCTTCTTGCCATCTTCAACACTTTCTCTCTCGCAATATCTCGCGAAAAATCTCAATTCAAGAAACGAACGCAATCTTTCATGGAGCAATACGCTGACGCATCCGTCGGAGTTGAAGTGGTTGGATACGAAGAATCGCAATGCAGAGCGTGTGGTAAGCGGCAATCGCCATCTTCGTCATCTCATTTAGGCATTTCGTCGAACAGTAGTGATGCAGAACTTGAACACAGGGCCAAGAAACCCATGATTCATAATCCCAATTATAAATCGGTTCTTGGGTCTGATTTTGAGTTAAATGGGTATTCTGAAGTGAAGCTTCCGATTGATTTTAATGCTGCTATGAATCTGACGGCTTCTAGTTCGGATTCACCACTTTTGAGGAGGTGTGTGTCTGATCCTTATAACTCTCCTGGTGATGGAAGCAAGAACAGTAATACTGATGTTTTGGAGACTGAGGGGGTCTTGCGTCGATGCATTTCTGATCCTTCTCATCCACCTGGAGTGATGCCCAAGAATCAGACAGGAGTTGCTTCAAATAATGGCTCTCCGGCAAGAGGGATGAGTCCTGGTGGAGGGCTTCCGCCGCTTTATCCTGGGACTAATAAGTTGAGTAATGATGTGGTTACGCCGACTAAATATCATACTGAGCGTGTCACTAGGCAGAGTCCTGATTCTCTGGTGAGTTGTGATGAATGATTGATTCTTGATTAGACCTGTTATGTGCGAAAGTTGATGTGTTTTCGTGTGTTGCTTTCTTGGATTAAATAATCCTTTTGATGATGATAACATTTTGTGTTTCTCAGAGGCTGAAGAGGATAAGAGAACGAGTTCAGGAGATGGCTCGATTGTGGGTTGATGTTGTCAGTGAAGAAGATGAAATCCCAGATGACGAAAACCAAAATGCTTCTACTGAAACTGCAACTGCTGCTACCGCTTTTGAGGTTTGATTTCTCTTTGTACGTTGCATTGGATTTAGGCTTGTCATTATAAATCTAATTTTTAGACAACAAAGAAGATGTTTTGTATTGTCTTTGGCGCCGCAGTATGCATTTTAACATATAGTATCAGTACTTGTAGAATAAATTCCTCGTTTATAGACTTCCATATATTCAGATGACTTCCTCTTGAAGTCCCGATTGATCAGAAATCAGAATAGCTCTTTTTCTTTATAGATTGTGTATCTGTATTCACCATTCAGTACTCAATCTGTAGTTCGAATCTTGTACCTTATGTTTTGTACTTGTTTTTAAAGAGTTACATGAGTTGATTTTTACAGGATGCGGATGACAAGGAACATGAGGAACAAATCGGGGTTGAGAAAGTAGGAGATGGCCTGAAGATAAAGCTAAAATGCCCATGTGGAAGTGGCTATGAACTCCTTATAACCGGTTACTGTTGCTACTACAAAATTCTGTAGCAGATGAATTCCACAGCTTTGTACAGCTCCTTCTGAATATACCACCTGCAAATGTCAGACCTCTCGATAAGACTAGTAGATTTCTGCTCATTATGTGCTGAAGGAAATAGGTAACTCAGCCTAAAAAACTACTACAAATTAGTTTCTCGGTAAATACATTCCTAGCTCGCCTGCAGAAACTGTGTCAGTACATAGAGTGAAGTTCAAATGTTTGTCCAACTTCAGAATTTCTGGTGAAACCCTTTTACTGCCTTACTGGCCTCTATCAAATCAGACTTGTTCTGTACTTGAGATTCGAAATACAGTTTCTCTGTAAAATGCGTCTTCAGGTATTTTTGAATTTAACTGCATCTGTCTGTATGCATGCTGATACCAAACTGTCTGGAGATGTTTGAACATTCGAACACGAAAACCTCGCTTAGGTTCGATAGAAGATGAGATAATTACTTATTCGAATGAAACTGCCAGGGACTTTATTTATTGATACTTTATAGATACATTTGGTTTGCATTAACATCTTGGGTACCATTTACCAACATGATCCTTTTTTTTTTGGATTGAGTTATTCCAAACATAGGGAATCAGAGTTTAAACACGGGATCTAAGTCCGGAATCAGGATCAATGAGGAGTGATACAATGAGACTGGCGACCATCGATCAAAATCGCATTCCATGATAAAACAACTAAATATAAAATGAAAAGATAATAAAAGAAACAATAATATGACGAGCTATCTAACAATTAATTGATAGATGCTTGAAGAAATACCTTTCTCCCACCATAAGCTTGCACCTCAAATGAGGAAAGAAATTTACCAACATGATCTTGGCTAACTAGTTTTCTGAAGCATGAAGCAGATTTATGACAGGGTGCTGCTTTGGGACCTCTTCCACCTTGCCAGCTTCTCTTTTCCCTGAAAATACAGAACTATCAGTTAATCCGCAACAGAACCTGAACCGGGAGACGACCAGCGAAATTGGGATTTTTACAGACCTTGCGGCATTCGACTACAAGTTCATTATCCTCAAAGTACACTGCTTGAAAATCCAATGGAATGAGCACATTTTCATAACTGCAGCAAGTGAGAAGGAAAATTATAATTTTATATGATCGTTAGGAAAAGTTGCAAGAGATAATTTGCTCATAAGGTGTTTACTCTGTTACGGAGACACGTCATCACGGACATTTGTCTGACACCAAAAATATTGCATGTCAGAATTGTTCAGCTTGGAAACCATGAATAAATGAGATACTTAAACAAAAAGCATGAAAGAGAAAGTGGTAAGTACTACAGATGAGGAAAACGAGCTCACTGGAAACAACATAGGAGTAATGAGTTCTCCATCAGGTTATAACAACATAGGACGCCTTCCTGGGGCAGAATTCTTTAGCAGAAATGTAATGAACTCACGTGTAGTCGAAAATGAGATCAAATAAAATGGCAGATTTGTATTTAAAGATGTCTGCCTTCACAAATTCACAATTTTCAGCATAGGGCGATGAGGAATGCAACTGAATCATCGACGATTTATAAGATGCAAGAAGTCAGAAAACATTGTAGGAATTTACTATAGAACGAGTTACCATTTTAAAGTACTTAGAAATTATTGAAAGTTGATATAGCGAGCCAAGTACCTCCTTAGCATGCCTTATGCAAGTTTTTGAGATATCTAGACCGACCACAAATCGTTCAGGACTCGCAATGGCAGCAACATCATATCCTTGACAGTAATCAAATTAGTACGAATCAAGTCATCATAAAAGGAACTCACTTAAATTGGAACGGCAGGAAATAACTGAACAACTTACCATACCACAACCTGGGATCAGTGCTCTACCTTTCGGTAAAGCGCGTATCTCGTTAAGGTGCACAAGTGCTGCTGTTGGCATTCCTAAATCCCAAACGAGGAGGCGTTTTTCGCTTCGATATCTCTTTCCCAGAAACTTTCTGCATCCATACCACAGAGTGCAAGTCAGTAATAAAACCTCTGAAAAAGAACACCCCCTAGTTCGAGTCTTTCTGTAAATATTTCAAGTGGGTTTTTACACCATTGGGATTACCTTTACTCCTTTAGTTTGGCTCTTGCGTCCGCAGCCGAACAAATCCTGCGGCTCTAGTTCTTGTTCCGCTAATGTCACCTGCACTTTACATCATTTTTTTCGAATCTTTGTTGGAATGAGACAATACTTAGATTAAAAGTTACATCTATGACATATAAACTGGAGTTCTGTTTACAATAAATGACAGTCAGGAGCAGTGGAAGGATTAAGCCGTTTTGTCTGATCGATATCTTCATTGATTCAGCTATCGCATTGTCTCAGTTTCAATGCGATTTTGCTATACTTTTTGCGGAATGCAATGGAATATCTTGTAATAATACTGCAGAAAATGAGACATGCGGAAACTTAGAACATTAAGAACATTAATTACATAACAAACCCTGAAGTTGAACAAAAGGACACTAGTGGTCGTTGAGAAGAAGTATTCTGATGGAAACTTAGAATGAGGTCCAAAAATGGCCTGAGCTTATTTGCCATCTACATTGGTTTTGGTCTGTTGTAATTGCCAGGAACATGGAAACTTTCCCAGTATAGAGGTCGAAGTAGCGCAGGTGTGAAGTGATGCAAGAAAACATCTACTGATTATGGACATAAGGCACTACAAATATCTTGGCTGTAGCAACATTTCCAAATTCTACCGACCGTTTTGACAAACTTTGTTGGACTGTCACTGTCATATATCCCACCTCTTTTTCACGCGAAACATGAATAAAGGAGATCGAATGTTGTCTTGAGGAACTTGGACCATTAACTGAACCTTCATCTTCATTGGCGCTGATTTTGCCTTGAAGCTTTCATCTCCGAGCTGAAAAGAAGTCAGGAAAATTTTATATAATTGTCAGTCTCAGTCTCTCGAAAAAGGAAGCTGCTAGTTTGGGTCGTAAGGATCAGCAACTGAATATCAAACGCTCATACAATACTTCAATTTTTGTAAATATAATTCCCGTATTGGCAGATATAAGTTGATGCATCTTAAATCATAAGACATAAATATGCGCACGTAGCCGAGAGCAGGATGATCAATTGTCACTTTTAACCCTCCATGACCATCAGTCATAATATTTCCAAGTTAAACAAAGTGAGAGATCTTACCCAGATAGATGCCCATCCAAGTTTCACTTCAGAGTCATAACCAGCTTTAAATGTGTAGTCGGCGCCTTTTGAATGCTTATATACGGCACTCCACTGATTGGAATCCATGTTATAGAAGTAGCTGATCAAAAAGCCAAATTTCAGAAACAGAGATGTCTGTTCAATTTACGAGGAGATAACTGTAGTTCGTTCAAAAATGAAACACACTTAAATAGTACACAATAGTATCACCTGAGTAACACAACTAACAAGAAGAACAAAATATTCACGCATAATGCATTATTCAAATGAAAGTTAACAAGGCGAATGCAAGCAAGCCTGATTACTTGTTAAGTGATTACAAACTGAAGTTTACTAGTTAAATGATTAGAAACTGAAGTTTTACACTTCAAAACATTAAACATCCAAACATAAACTTTGAACTGCACTCCTACAAGAATGTTATGGCTTAAAACGGACATCAACATGGACACGGGAAGATAAGAGAAAAGGAACAATCATAAGAAATTAGACAAACTTAGAGATTTAACCTCAGTTTGTCGGAGGGGCTGAATCTTCTCTTGAATGCAAATGACAAAGCTTTAGAAGGCAGCAAAATGGTAGGACTCATTGACATCTCCTCGTCCTAAGTTAGTAGCCAGAATCTTGCAGGCATTAGGAAACATAATACTGATGGTAAAAAAAGGAGCATGATTATAGTGCACGATCATAGAAGCTCACCTTATACAAGTATCGAAGTTTCAGATTCTCATTCTCAAACATTGCGGTGCAGAGACCATTTAAAAGTGGAGTTTTTACAATCCCATCAATGGACAGTGGACGTTTCACCTCTACATTCTCTTTCTCATCCAACGAAAATTCACCAAATGGGAATCTGAATGTTGCTTTTGGCTGCAGCAAGGGCTCCAATGTATCACGTGAGGCACATGTATCCCATAGAAACATAAAAAGTGAAACCTTTTTGAAAGAAAAAAAAAATCAAACACGCAAGTTTTAGAGCTCACCCAGCCACCAGAAGGGATAGTGGTAGACAATTCAAATTTGTACCCAGGATAAGGAAGATCGGAGGTCAATGTCACCTGTCCTTCTTTTTCCTATACATAAAACCATCGTAGCAATGATCAGCTTATGTAATCTACCTATTCCAGACACAGAACATCATAACAGAAAAGACTCTACTATAAGCGCAACAATAAAAACCAAACCAATAGTGTCATACTGATGTAACCTGTCCAGTCAATCACTGAGTTATAATATCTCATCAAGAGATCACACTAATTCTAACACAATAACTAACCTTTCTTTAACCATACTACACAAAAATTAGTCAAGTCTCGAAATGTCCTAAAACTCGTCAGTCGTATTCAAAAAGTGACAACACACAAATACTAAACCGAAATCATCAAGAATAATGGAACTAAAATTTAGAATCCAAACCTTGACATAATGATCAGCGCGAAGATGAACACTTGATCCCAAATCAACAGCACCTCTAACAACAGCACTCTCTTCCTCAACATCATACAACACCGTCAAATACTTAGAAACAAATCCTAACCTCGGCGCAACAATCTCACCTCTACGATTACTCTGAAACGAAAGCTTTAACTTCGCTAATCCATCTAAAACCTTACACGACAATTTATTCAAGAAGACGGATCCCTCACTGTCGTATTCATTGGTGACGCGAATCGATGGACGCGGAAATGTTATTGTGGTAGGCGGCGGTGGCTCTGCTTGAAGATGCGGTGAGGGGAGGGTGTCTATTGATGATGGAGGAATTATATGGTTAGGGTTTGGTGGTGTGGTTCCCGAGGCGTCCGCCATTGTTGTCGTTGTGGTTGAGTGATGGTGGCCGTTGGTGTGGAGATAGAGAACTTGTGACTTCTGAGGTCAAGAGGTGGCGTTTGGATTTTTGTTCCGATTAATTAATCATTTTTTATGACTTTAAAAATACGAATCAACCTTACTTTTGACAAATTATAAATTTTAAATTAGATAACTAGCTCCTTTCCGGCCGAACGGAAATTTTTTTTGTATATATTTTCAAAAAAAAATTTGCTTAAATTTTAATTTTTAAAATTTTTCTGAATTTTAATTTTAATTTTAATTTTAATTTTAATTTTAATTTTTTTTATCAATCCATATTTGAGACCACTTATGCAACTCCAAAACCCTAAACCCTAATTTTAAAAAATTAAATGAAAAATATTTAGTATTGCTTTGTCACCCGCATCCCGAATGCGCAATCGAACTGGTAAAATAATAGTTCGATATGCATGCATTGCAAGGCTGCATGAGAGTCTTGGATGTGCGGACATGATTTATATATTATTAGATTTTTCAAGTTCGAGAAGCAGTATTAAGCGATGTGGGATAAAAAGTGTTTTGGGTCTGGGTTGTGGAGGGCAGTTCACATTTGACTGCCCGTTCACATATTCTGTTATATATATATATAGAATATAGATATAGATGCATTCTCCTTCTGACCAGCGTTGACCGATATACGTTTTATTTTCTTTGATACACTAGGCAATGAATGGTAACGTAATAACAGTTGGGTATTATTATGAAGTGAGAAATGGATTTTGCTAAGGTCATTCAGCTGAGACTCATCATGCTTCAGATTGATATAGTTAAGTAGGTTCTACAACTGTTCAGTTCAGCTATGGATCTATGTAGGTTCAGGTTCTGAATGTTGTTCAATTTTGGTGGCTTGTATTATCAAGGTATGTTCAAACGTGATTAGTATGTTCCAATTGCTTAGCAGACCAAAAGGTGTTGTAAATGTCAACGATGCAGGTTGATAACTTCAGTGACCCAGAATTACCAAAAAGATTAGTCGAATCCAGTGTACCGTTTCCTTGTATTGTGAAACATCAAGTTGCTTTCGGTTTAGCTGATGCTCTCATAGCATGGTACTAGATTGTCCCCATGTTCCCCATATTCTTTTACTAAAAAATGTCTTTGGTGGATTATGATTTATCTTGGCGTTGCACATGCGACCTGTTTCTCTAAAATGACAGTCCATCTATGCCACGCAATTGCTTTTAAGTTGGAGGAACTAAAAATATCTATCTGATCCAAGTGACAATTGATTACATATATCCTTGTGTAACAAATTGTCCGAAACCAATAGAATTGAATGGTTGATAATGAACTCATGTACTATATTCAAATTTTACGTTCTTGGGGAATAAAGTTATCTACGCTACGAAGAAGTTTGCACCCAGTGCAGAGACATTGATGAAGTTATCGGAAACACAATGGGTTTCAGCCTTCACTTTTCGATAGATAACATTTTGGTTGCTTGATTACTTCTGAATATGATCGGCACACTAAAGTTATAGTCTGCTTCAGTACAAATGGTTGCTCTTGTTATACAGGAAATGAAATCTCAGTGTAGCATAATGTTTGCATTTTAAGACTTGTTGTTACTGTTATCTTCGTCCGACTTCAGTAGAGCTAAATCAGTATTTGCTCGAAAGCGGAACTTGAGCATACTGCCTTTCCACAGCCTCCAGCAGCCTGTTCGCAATTCCAGTGGAATACACCGAAGAACCTTCATATATCTAGAACAATAAAACAGTTTTAAAAACCCTGAGCTAGAAGAACTGCAGAAGTTTTGATATAGAGCAAAGTATGAATACCTTTGTATTAAACAAGTAACTGTAAAAGTCACCAGTATGGCCACCAGCTGCATGTTGTAAATCCAACTGTAGTTCATCTAGTAATTTTGAAACAAGTAGTAAGCAGTTGATCCTTTTGCGCTGAACCAGTTTGATGGTTACTTCATCGTCGATAATACGAACATCAACTTCAGCATTTTTGGATTTCCTTTGCACCCATGAGCATCTTAATGACCCATTGTAGCCTCCTACTCCATCTTCATCACCACCCTGTCTCTTGTTCCTCTGTTTTACGCATCTTTTTTTCTCCACTTCGATGGTTAGCTCACTCACTGACCTCTTCAGCTCATGTATGTAATCAATTGCTTCCGCGACAATAGATGCTCGGTCAGGCTTTTAAAAACATGAACCGAAGAAAAATGAGCTCTATTTAGCATAAAACACGAATATTTCACACTCATTTGATAGGTTTGAGTAAGTACCTTATTGGGATTGGGAAGCAAGCTTTTCAAAGCATCATACTTACCGCTAAACTCAACTCTCCTTTTCCGCTCAGTAGCATTACCTTCCTTACCTTTACCTTTACGCGGCTTTTCACCATTAAACTCCAGCACTTCACTTTCAAACTCCCTACCCTCCATATCCTGATAAGCAACTCCAATCACCTCCCTCTCGCCTTCTCCAACATACATGGATCCATTAATGCCAGAAAAGTTGAACCCATGAGGTAAAGTTGAATGAATCAAGTCCCTGATGTAAGGCTGCTGAGGCGGCGGAAGAGGAGTAGTACTCATATGGTATAATGGGTCATACAAAGTGGAAGTGGGTGTGGCCGAGGCAGACATATTATCAGACAGTGGCTGCTGTTCACCAAGAAAACCTAAAGAGCCGTTAAAGTTAGGGACCGAGTGGGAGAAGGATATCATCGAATTCGGAGCAAATGAAGAAGCTGACGGGCATCTAGATAAGTTGAATAAATCAAGAAACTCGTGTGTAGGAGGGTAAGAATGATCAGCAAGATTAGGTGCAAGAAATCCCCCTCTAAAATCAGCCTGGTGCTCGGTCCAGTTCATCTGCTCAAGCTCAACCGAAAGGCTCCGGTTAGAATCACTTACCACATCCTGCAAAATACTCTCGTTACCCATCATCACTTCAAACCCAAGCTTGTTCGAACTGTGAGAAAAATCCATATTCTCCTCAAAGCTGTTGTTCGAAATTTGAATTCCTTCCACAGGACTAATATTAGCGTCAAACGAACTACTATCCTTGACCGGCGCCATTCACACAAAATTCTAACTTTCTTATCTGCACTTCTTCCCAACAATCAGTATAACGAATTATACTCCAAAGACCAACCACACACTGAGTAATAACAAATTGCATTTTGCATAACCTTCGAAATAGTCCGGAAAAAAAATCTACAACAAATATCTAAAAAATAGAAATATATATAAATTTCATTTTTTTTGAACAACTGAGAAAATGGAATGCTTCAAATTCTGATTTTGGGGCAAAAAAAAAAGTTTCAATTATCTCAAAAACCAACAGCCCAAAACCGAACACAACAAAAGAACAAAATGGCACAGCAAGCAAGCATCAAACAGTTATTCAGCAAGACAAAAACAGAAACCAAAATTTGTGAAAACAAAAACCAGGAAGTCAGAAACTTGATGGATCGTAGACGAAGATGAGTTAAATTTCAACATACCCTTTTGCAGCAGACAGCAACAGAGCTTTGAAAACGAAGGATGGAGAGAGAGAGAGAGAGAGTTTGAATTTAGGGAGAAAAAAGCTGTTGAGACTTGGGAGAGACTCAACTCAGAAGAAGAGTGTTTTATTTATTTTCATTTTTCCAGTAAAAATAAAAAATTGATTGTGTGGGCGCCACAAGCTGAAATGTCCGTAGTCCGTACATTTTCTGTTGCTGGGCTCTGGCGTTATACTATCTGGGGCAGATACTTTAAGTAATTATAGAATCGCCCTCCAATTTTCTTGATTTACCAAAATATGTCCTTAACTTTACGAAAATCTATTTACTTCTTTTTAATCCAAAAACATTAGATGGAAAATTATTCTTTCGTAAATTTTCAACCTTATTTTCCTTCCTCTCAGTTTTACTTCGATTTGGAATTAGCATATTATGGAAATTTAAGGAACCAAATTGAAAAGGAAGTTGCCGATTTGGCTATTTGATGCAATGTGAAATGTTTGGGGAGTGAATTGGAATTGATTAAAGTATGGGAAAGGAATAATATATTGTTGTGTTTCATACGGATTGATGGTCTCTTTAAATGCCAAAATGCGACACACCTTTCAAAACTAACTTGAAAGAGTAGTTGAGACATGTCAATTTGACTAAGCTTTCCATTCAATCAAAAATCTCATCACCACATTCATCAGTTTCAGGCTCTAGACAAATATTCTATGTTTGAAATTCAAGTCGATATGCATTCATGTAAATGGCTTAGGGCAAGCGCATCAGTGGACGATAGGTTGGACCTTACATTACCCCAGTCAAAGGTCCAATCCATTGTCCATAATTTGCAAAACGCACAAGTAAGGATCATCCACTATTCATAAATAATATTTTTATCATTAATTATTAAATTTTATTATAAATCAAATTTAATAAATAAATTTATTATTAAATATATGTATTTATATTTTTTATTGAACTATATTTTA